>JAQFZF010000337.1:0-18713 GCA_034695365.1 Enchytraeus norvegicus
TTACCACATTAATTTAAAGGAACCGTACCACGGCACAAACAAACAAGCCAAGTTCCTATTAAATACACTGTACCCTCAAGGCACAAAGTAATGGCTAACGTGGGTGGACCGATAAACCTGGATAGAATTCAACCCTCAACTTTACCTGCTAAATTTAAAATATCACGTGCGCCAGTGCTGTCAGCAAATTTAGCTACCACATGAAAACACGAAGTTTAATTTTACTTCTTTAAACATTTTTGGATAAATATCTCTTACCTTGTAAAATGTATAGTTCCTAGTTACAACTTGTTGAACTCTGCAGAAACCGCGGTTAAATCGTTTAAGAGGAGAACATGCTCTATCGGAGTCTAATAGCTTCGTTGCCTCTTAACGAACGCACAGTTTTCCAGTCCGTGTAGTCCCTTGGAAGCGTGGAAGCAGAGTGCCAAGTGTACAGCAATACGCAGGTAACATGATTCAAACTGCCTAGCCTGTACAGGTTCGAACCTGTAACTAGCCTGCTAAAGCAAAGTCCGTATTATACAGCAATCATGACACCGTGCCTGCAAAAGTGTCGCCGCAATAAAATTCAAATCAGGGAATAAATGCATTATAAGCCCGAAACCATTAGCGACCAACTGAGTCCTAATAGCACGGCTTTTTCTGACACTGACAATTATAATATTCGTTCTAATTCTATTCAATAGTCACAGCTCAAAGGGTCAAATACACTATACGTGACTGAGTTACTGTAGTAGAGTCGCACTCTCTCTCTCTCTTTATCTCTCTCTCTCTCTCTCTAGTAGGCGTACCTAACAAATGGCAGGTCCAAGGTAGGCCTACACAGTGCCGTATTTACAACGGTACAAATGGTAGGCCTACATGGGTACCGGGACTCCCTTCGAAATTAAAATCTAGGGGCATACCTTATTAATTTTTATTATTATTCCTCATTACTGAGTATGCTCGGATCCTAATGTTAAAGAAGCCATGATTAATAATTATAATATACCACATTTTGAAGCCTTCGTTGCAAATGCAATTTTTTCGCTCGCTCCGCTCGCGACACAATTTTAATCCTTTTCAGATCCTTTCAATGCGGCGCCCCTTCCGTCTACATAGAATTGACCTTTATTTATGTGTCCATATCATGACATTAAAAATTTCTTTATAAGTAAAACACAGCTGAATATGTTCGCACAAAAATTAACTTAAACTATATATTTGATTGTTCAGTAAATGAATAATTTATATTTTTTAATCTTTTATATTTTGGTTTCTGATTAATTCAATTCAATGGAAGGTTTCTTTCTCTTATAAATGCCTATCTAGACAATGCAGAATTATAATAGACTATGTAGTATGTTCAGCATACAAACCAAATTAGATTGGGTGGGGAAAATCCAAATATAGCCTACCTGTACTGCAGTGGAAGAGAGTTTTAAAAACACATAGGCCTAAAAAGAGGAGTCTAATTAGCAATCTAAATTATTCTAAATACTAGCCAAATTACAAAAACTTTCTGTATATCGTTCTGTTTCTCTTTCGAAGTAAATTCGGCTCTGGGCCTACACATTCAAATTAGCAGTCTGTTATCACGCTCACTATTGAGCACTCCATCATTCAACAAATTAATATCATCAAAGGCTCGGCCTTTACCAAAACTAAAATGTAGACTTTAGACTGGGAAGATCAGATTTATTATTCTTGCTTTTCAATAAAATGGGACCAGGGGTAGGCCTACTTAATCGAATTTGTTCCTATTTTCGACTGAAATTGATGTAGATTTTTTCAAGTAAGTGACAAAAAATTGTTTGGTTAGCCTACACCTTTACATTCTAAGATTGATTACTCTCACTACTTAGGCCCATACTCTATCATAGTCTCCATGATTTACTCACCTCCTCCATGATGCATTTATCTCAGGCACAAAACTCTCTATCCATAGTCGTCTGTTGTACGTCAAAGTTTCGCCCTCACTCAGCTGATTTATTAAAGAATTGACATTGACCTCCATACCAGCGACTTTCAGGCATAGAGATTGTTACGTTGACCTTCAAAGCTTTGTATGTTGACAAGCATTATTATCTTTCCAACCACAGATGGTTAATAGTTGGACACAAGTCCAACTATTAACCATCTCGCAGTCTTCAGTTGATTCTCATTTCCTTACTCTTTCTGTTATTCGAACCGAGCTTTGCAGACCCTCCTTTAGACATGCTGCGCCTAATGTCTAGAAAGTTTTGTCATTTCATATTCAATCTTGTCCCACACTAACTTTGTTTTGCAGTTTGCTCAAGACTCCTTTGTTTCCTTAGACCTTAAATTTCTATTTCACTGGTTTAGGCCAATTGAAAATCTTAAATTGCACCGTACTCTGGCAAGTTGCATCAGTCGTTTTTGTTAAAGTCCTGTATGGGTGGACAGTCCAGTAGCATAATTCAGATGTTGATTCCAACTTGTTGGAGACGTCCCTGATGTAGTTGCTGGATAATGTAATGGACGTTAAATTCGCATTGATTTGTTGATTGTAGAATAAGAAAACAACAAGTTCTTATTCTGCCTACTTAACTTATGTGAAAGTTAACTAACTGAATTCACCTGAATATTTCCTTCATTCTTTTTCTGCTGAATCTTGATTTGTCGTGATCCTGAAATAAATTCAATAAATTAAACAACAAATAAACGTCCGGTTTCTTACCAGAATACGATGTCAGGGACGTAAAAAAATAATTAGGGACTTACTTGAGAGACATCTGATCTTTACATTCAATCAATGTTAGCGCCTCTATCCGTTTCACAAGGATACGGACCCGGCTGGGTATCGATCGAACCCGTGGTTTCCTGCATCTAAAGAGTGGGTTACCGACTAGGCCTTCTATCCGGAATGTATGTGCGCATAACTTGTGTTAATTTAATTTGAGACATCTGCTGAAATAGCTACAGTTGTTAATCACTCTTGTATATCCCATATACAAAGTTGCTCGTGTTGGATCCGAGAAACTTGAGAATAGACCAAATGAGAGCTGCATATGTTTCGTAAAAGCCGACCAAAGCAGATATTTTCTTACTGACGAAGGCAACGGGGAAGTGAAACCACCATGGAAATCAGAATACATATTCCCAAGAAAAAATGTTATATTCTGGGTGTGGTAAAGGCATAGCCTTTTGATGGGATCAACTGGATGATCGATGGGGTGCTCATTGGTGAGCGTCATAGCAGGCAGTGTTTCAGAATATATTATACATTGGACCTGCCATTTGGCAGTGCACTAGAGATAGATATACAAAGATAAAGACTACTTCATCATATATTGTAGACCTTCCTAGGCCTATGAGCAACGTAGGCCTGCACTATGCGACTAAAACACTCAACAGCTCTTCATGAGAATCAGTTCATCATGCTTCAGTATTTCAACTTTGAGAGCACTTGCAGAAGTATGACAAAGCCTGTGAGTAAGAGCCACTATACATAGGCAAGTTAGGTTAATTAATATGTGGATAGCATGGGCATATTAAGACATTAGTGTTTAATCAGGATTGTAAAGACTAGACCTATAGCCAATACTACATTAGTAGGCCTATCTTAATTTACTTACTGTTACAGTAATTAGAGGAGTTACTTTGTAGGCATAACGTAGGCCTACTTATTGCTCAGTTACGGTGTCAGAATAGGTCTACTATATTATTTAAATTAATTTTCCATTATTACAAAGAACTTAGGGGCTACAGTAGGTCTGGCTTTATCTTGCCCTCACTTCTCTCCGCAGGTATGTTTTTAGTTTGTCATCTGGCCAACGAACGGTCGGCCTATCCTTATCTTGTCATTTCCTTTCCTCATTTCCATTCCTTTAACTTTCCTTTCCATTAATCCTTTCCTTTCATTTATCCATTACTTTCGTGTAAATAAAAGACGGCCGGTTGAGTCGAATAATTTTCATACCGATAGGCTACCCAATCAATTGCGGGAACACTATGAACGCTTGAGAGAATAAAAGAACTAAAAAAGGCTAAAGCCGAATTTAACGTCAGTTTCATCTCTCGAAAGGGATATCAGTGACGGGCGAGCAACTAGCTTAAATTAGATAATACAATACTTTTTTTAAAAATTATTTGTTATTAGACACCTAAAAGGGTTAGACAACCCTGTGAGAATCAATGTTTACAGTATACAGGCATACAAGTGCAATAAAAATAATGTTCACAAACAGTAACTCTTGGTGGCTAGTTAACAATTGAACAAAAATCACTAGATATGAAAAGTTAAGTGATGTTAAGTCCGTTAAATATTCATTATGTTAATTAAACAGTAATCTCATACATGTGTATGTATTACAACTTAACAAGCCTAAAGGCTTATGGAGATCCGATACTATTAGGTACTATTAAGTATTAACTTATCACAACTCCAATAATACAATAAATCAATATAAAATTTAACGAACTTAAAATAGACAAAAAGTATAACTTTTTAAACGTAAAGTCTATTTCCATTAAAAACACTTAAAATAATAGATTTATGCTCATATTCGATCAGTAGCGTTATATTTAATTATAAGTGAGTAGCGCAAGTTGAGTTTAAAGCTGGGCTCTATTGGTAATATTTTAATGTCATTTGAAACAGTATCCCAAAATTTTGGACCACATACTTTTATGCATTTTTCTCTGACATTGGTTCGATGTAATGGACTAGTAAAGTCGCTAACATTTCTTAAGCAGTATGCATTAAAATTACAGTACAGGTTTACTTGTCTCGGTAACAAACGCGACAAACTGCAGTAACTAACGTGACAATCAGATAATGTGAATGCATCGCTTTTCAATGCAAGTAATTTCAAATTTACTATCTACATATACTTATGAGTTTGGGAATTTCTAAGTACTACACATTTTTTAAACAGTTTTAGAACTTTATTAAATTTTAAGTACTGCCATCCTTGACATTATCATTTTCATATTACTGTTGCGAAGTGAATGACTGCATGTATTTCAACTGAATAATCAATGTAAATGTAAATAACAATGTAAATGCTATAGACGCGACTGTCCGTCATTGCCACATCTTAATTTTCCATCATAGGCTCATGTGGTTCCTATAATCATCAAATTTCCAAAAACTTCAACGTTCCTCTTGCCGATTTCAGTATGGGAGGACTTGGGTCCTTATTGACATCTGTCATCTTATTTTTATCTACATGCTATCTTCTGTCGAAGGCCAATTGAAATGCGACCCAGATGGGACCATGACCGATACACCTTCATTTCCTGATCCTCAATTCCTTTGACCTCACCCGGAAAGAGTTTTCCATTGTATCTCAAGATTACCCACTTGCGCACTTGAACACCCACTGCTGAATAGGACATAGTTTCTGATAGGCTCTCACGTTGTGGTAAGTTGACACAGTCTGGAGAGTGATGAGAAATGCTGATTTTCTGACATGGCAGATCTGAAGCGTAACTGCCAATGAACAATTCGTTTCTTCCAGCGCACTGAAGGACTTGGTGCTTCTGGATACCTGTTATGGCCGGAGTATTCTCCCGGCATCTGTCGAGAAATTCTGTATTTAAAGGGAAATCTGTAAATTTTACAATATTTATCTTTCACAATCTGCATGTGTTTCCAAGGTCAATCAGAAAGAAAAGATGTAGATTTAATTTGAAGAGACAAAAAGAAGAGTATGTAAAGAATATGTTGGTCTTATTAATATATCTAATGGAATAAAATACACTCTGTCACGTTTGTTTCCATTGTCGTCACGTTTGTTACCAGTCAATGTCACGTTAGTTACCTGCGCTGCGGTAAAACCCTCTCATAATTTTGTGTTGGCTGTCATTCTTATTTGTAGCCAGCAATGTAAAACAGAGATATGCCAAATTGGTTGTGCATAGAAAGCATACTTTTTCTGCTAAATGATTGAGAGTATCTCTTACGGTAACAAACGTGACACGATTTGATCAATCTTGGCTATTTAATTTTCTGTACCTTCCTGAATCTATAGATATAATGTCGCAATTGTTGGCAGTTCAAAGGCAAGCATGCCTTTGTCATTAAACAATAAATAGAAGTATCTAATTGCATAGATACTTCTTGTATCTAGTTTCTCTTCAAACACTAATAATTTGGCTCTTTAATGGTCCGGTTGTGCTCGAACTTGAAATGTTTGCAATTGACCAAGCATGGACCAAAATGAACACCAATAAACCATCTCAATAAACAAAAAACCTTCGTACTGCGCGTGCGCGATACCATGATAACCGAGAATGCTTGGATATTCTCACACTCCAAACAACTACTTTAGCATTGAAATACATGAATAAAGTTTTATTTTCCCATTATTTTAATTAAATATGGTGATTCTGTTGGTATATGAGCAATTAAATCGACAGGGTGGGGCAAAACTTTACACCCCCTAGCGAAATCAACTTCGTCAAAACTAAAGATTTAAAAAAAATGTTAAGGGGTTCTAGAGGAAGAATGTTGACATCTAACTTCCAAATTTGGTCAAAAAATATGTAAAAATAAAAAGTTACAGAGTTTCTACGAAGAAATCAAAAAAAGCAAATTAACATAGCTTACTAAAATTATATTCAATAGCTGTGACACAAGAATGTATCGAACAGCATGGTCCGAAGTTTGTCAAGAAGGAGGAGTGGCCATCAAGCTCACCTAACCTCCATTTCCTCGACTTACCACGTATGGGGGGCATTGTACAAAGTGTTCACTCCAAAACCAACCAACAAGGCTGAATTCAAGACTGCTGGAGGAAATCTGGGAACACAAGCCACAAGAGGTTATCGACCTGGGTGACAGTGGCTGTGTTAGCATTCTGGAAGAGGTTACAGGCGTGCACACGAACAGATGACGGTCACTTTGAACACCTAATCAACCAGCGGACTGCTTTAGAGCCTCTATTCAATGAAAAAGAATGAATGCCTGTTGAATAAGCTATGTTAATTTGCTTTTTTCGATTTTTTCGTAGAAACTCTAACTTTTTTATTGTTACATATTTTTCGACCAAATTTGGAAGCTAGATGTCAACATTTCTCCTCTAAAACCCCTTCAAATGTTTTTTTAAATCTTTAGTTTTGACAAAGTTATTGACATTTCAATAGGAGGGTTTATAGTTTTGCCCCACCCTGTATAGATAAAGGTGTTCACCCTCACGTCTACGAGTTTGATTTTCAAATTTTGTATGCAAACTCATAAAAAAAATTCTTTTATGACGAAGCCTGCATGATTACCATTGAATTCGTTCACTCTAGGGTGCAATGCTCCGAGCAAGGTTCTTATTAGCAGTTCTTAATTCAAAATCGTTTATTGCTGTTTCATGACGAGTAATTCAATAGCTTTCAAATGATATTATGCAAATGTGCGAAAGAGTTTCATTTTCCATATGAAAGGTTGACCTTTTTGTGGAATTGCTCAAAAGTTAATAACGGCTCTCATGGCATAGCACTTGTGCAGATTTTTCACACGTCCGAATCAAATAGCTTTAGGCTTTCATTTTTCGACCAACCACGGCAATGTCGTTTATATGAATGAAATGTTAGTGCATTGATACATGTGCAATTGTACATTTTGCAAGTTATAGCGAGTTATGATTTGTAGTTAAAACTTAAAAGTTTTAATCTTAAAACTCATGATAATTATGAATTTGTGATTTTAAATATTTACTTTGACATTTACTGTTCAATTCATTCAATATAGGGTGCAAAGCAACCAATGACTTTTTGATTAGCATAATTAGTTCTTAAGTCAAATTGATTTATTGTCGCCTACTTCTTTAGGATCGGGTAAAATAATCGGCTCTGCTAAAGAGACATGCCTGTGTCATATCTTAGTTACTTGTTGTGTTATGAGGGTTAGACTATGGTATGGTTTTGGGTAGGGTTGGCCTGACCTCTACCCCAACCCTTAACCAAACCCTAACCCTAATTTATTCTAAGGGTCATTCTGTGTCAAATCATCAGATAGTTTGACAATTTTTTTTACCATTTTCAATTGTGTATATATTTTTAGCACATGTGAATGGATCAATTTAATAAGGAACTGCAAAGTTTAAGCTCTGTAGCTCAAGAACTTTCAGAGATATAGGCCAAAAATGATGAGGGGGGTGTCGCGAGTTCACGACAAAATTTTAAAACGGTACAACTTTGTAGGGTCATAACTTCAAAAGTTGTAGAGATATCTCGTCAAGGTTTGGATTTTGGAGAGGTGAGCTTGAATGCTTTCTATTGGAACTAAAATCATGTGTGTAGATAACATAGAAACAAAGATAGAGCTGATCAAAAAATGCGGAAAATATTTCAGGCGGGTCATCTTGGACCCCCAATATAATAAAATTGTAAAATTTTTGGTTTTGTTGTACTAGTTACTACTAGAGTACTATTCAATGTTTATTAAAAAAACTCAGTTTGAATGAAGCTAAGCACCACCTGTGCTCACCATGACCAGTCAAAATTTGTCAAAATGATTTTTGTACCAAACTTCAACAGGGCATTTTATTCTGTGGGATAGGTGCTATCTATTTGTGTTGTGCATAGTAATGTAGAGCTTTAAGAAACCTTCAAGCAGTATAATTTGCTACTTGGTGACTTTCTTACTTTTTTCTTAGTAGCCTTCTGAAAAACGTCACATTCGCGATGTTTGCGTTATAATAAATGCCTGCAGACATGTTTACACAATTCTAAATCTTGCTCAGAAATGAATAAGAAACAATAAATTGTGAACTCTTATTGTAATTAATGTATTTGAAAGTGTTACAAATTAAATTACAACACAAATTGTCATATTATATCGACGTTTCTCATAAAAAATTAATTTTATTACTTGTTCGTATCGAGATACTCACCAAGTACTTAATTATTTGTACCTCAAAAGTGATTCAGTTAAAAATCTAAGAATCTGTTCGCTACATCCAAGACAGAACTCTGTTCAAACTTGTAAACCCTTCCGGAAACTGTAGATGGAGGGTCTAATACCTTAAGAATATGCTCTGCCGGGACTGGTGAATCATCAACGCTATGTGGCCATGTGAATGACTTTGATGGCACCTTCGGACTCATAAAACTTGAAAGTGACGTCTTGGTGCTCATCAGATACAGAGGTTATTATTCCAAAGTAGTAGTAAGTGTCATCTGATGATCTGTAATCTGATGCATCACAATAAAGATTTCCAGCTAGACGCTGAATTGCACTTTTTTGCCACATCTCACGCCAAAAATGCATGTGATGGCATTGGAGGCACTGTCAAAAGACTTGAAGCTAGAGCAAGTTTTCAGCGAGAAAGTACGGGACAAATTCTCACACCCTAACATTTGTTTGATTGGGCTATTGAGCACATCTCAGGAATTAAGATTTCTTTGTTGCAGCAGCTGCTGCCGAAGCTAGCAGATTCCTTCAGCAGACGAGATTTTCCACTGCACAGACAGTTTCTGGAAGTCACAGTCATCACTGTTTTATTCCTAATTCTGACGGAACAATACGCATGAGCAGAGTCTCTGCAGATATTACAACAGTTCAAGTTCATCGAGTAGCAACACTGAACTCAGCCTCAGATAGTTTGTTCCAGGGATGTACGTGGCCGCTGTGTATGACACTGACTACTACTTTGGAATAATACCTTTGTATCTGATGAGCACCAAGATATCACTGTCAGCTTTATGAGTCCGAAGGCGCCATCAAAGTCATTCACATGGCCACATCGCGTTGATGAATCACCAGTCCCGGCAGAGCATATTCTTAAGGTATTAGACCCTCCATCTACAGTTTCCGGAAGGGTTGACAAGTTTGAACAGAGTTCTCTCTTGGACGTAGCAAACAGATTCTTAGATTTTTCACTGAATCACTTTTGAGGTACAAATAATTAAGTACTTGATTAGAAGAGTGTTATGGTCTGGGTTAGGGTTAGGGTCTGGTTTAGGGTTTTGGTTAGGGTTAGGCTTAACCCCACCCCTAACCCAAACCCTAGCCCTAACTTAAACTTATTTTTAGCAAGTTATTGGCCATTTTTCCAACGTTTTTCTCAGTTTTTAATTTTTTTTAAATTGCAATTTCTGACCAAGCATCAACTGGAAATCAACAACGAATGCTATTTCTCGCCGAATTAGACTATTTTGAACATGTTTTCATCAATTTTGCAAAAAGCCCCAACTCGAAAATTTTACCATTTATTATAGCGCAAAACATCACGAAAGTGACGTTTTCCAGAAGGCTACTAAGAAAAGAGTAAGAAAGTCACCAAGTAGCAAATTATACTGCTTGAAGGTTTCTTAAAGTTCTACATTACTATGCATAATACAAATAGATAGCATGTATCCCACAGTGCAATATGCCCTGTTGAAGTTTGTCACAAAAATCATTTTGACCAATTTTGACTGGTCATGGTGAGCACAGGTGGTGCTTAGCTTCATTCAAACTGAGTTTTTTAAATAAACATTGAATAGTACTTTAGCCGTAACTAGTACAACAAAACCAAAAATGTTACAATGTTATTTTATTGGGGGTCAAAGATGACCCCCCTGAATTTTTTTCGCATTTTTGATCAGCTCTAACTTTGTTTCTATGTTATCTACACACATGATTTTAGTTCCAATAGAAAGCACTCAAGCTCACCTCTCCAAAAATCCAAACCTTGACGAGATATCTCTACAAGATTTGAAGTTATGACCCTCCAAATTTGTACCATTTCAAAATTTTGTTGTGAACTCGCGACACCCCCCTCGTCATTTTTGGCCTATATCTCTGAAAGTTCTTGAGCTAGAGAGCTTAAAATTTGCAGAGTTTGCCTAGATATATTGATAAATAAACTGTAAAAAATTAGACAAATCAGAAACTATGAAAAAAATTACATCTGATGATTTGACGTGGAATGCACTATCTGCTAGACCTGTCAGCCGAATTTTTTTACAAAATAAATCCGGCTGACTGACCAATTCGGCTGATATCTTGGCAGCCGTAATTTTGCATGAAATAGAAATTCGGCTAAATTATGGCTGAAGTGATACAAATGTGGCTAATTTACGTCTAAGTATAAAAAATTACGGCTAATTTACGGGCTGAGTATAAAAAATTATGGCTAATTTATTGTAAACAACGTCAGTCTCGGATTAAAGAAAATTAGATCAGGAACAAATATGAAACACATATCTAATTAGTCTTAAATTATATATACCTACCTTAATAAAACTAGAAATAAATCAATTATAAAATCATTATAAATAATGAAGATACATAAACTTTTCAACAAAATTATAATATATATTATCTTGCTGTCTAACTCCAATGTTACCATACTCTTACAGCAAAATCTAGCCTATATCATCAGATTTTTCTTGTAGGTTATGTCTAATCCTGTATGATATTCTAAACTAGGGGGTCTAACCCTAACTCTAACCTCAACTCTAACCTAGCCATAACCTAAACCTACAAGTAACTTAATCCATATGTAAACATTTGATAAAAACGACCAATAGGATATCCAACAGGAACGAGTTTTAAGGAGTACCATAATTTGCCAAGTTGACATTTACAATCAAGCCAACCATGACCATCCAATAAAAGAATAGACACAGTGAATAAAGTACAAATAACTAGAGAAATTGAAAATATACAAATAACTAGCAGTATAAGTTGTTTGGAGTTATTGTTTCTATTTTTTGTCAGACTCCAGTAATTCTGATAGAAGGCTGACTCACTAACGTTAGAATGCAACAGTGATATCGTCCTTTGCTGCAGCTCACTTACGGTTCATGCTGATGGGATTAGATGAAAATTATTTATATTTATATACAAAATTTACAAAATAGGTTACTGGGATTGTTTTAGTTAGTTGTTTTGTTTTTGTTCATGTTTTTTGTTCTCTAATTTGTATTTCCGGTTTTAATTAAAAGCAACCATCACTCAGTCTGTAACATAGTGACATGGTTTATAAAAATAGTTCTAACTGAGGAAATAATGATTATTTAAGAGGGTAATATAAGAAAAAAAATTATTTTCTAAAACATATTCGGCGCGCCGAATAAATATTCGGCGGCTAATATTGGAGAAAATTCGGGGGCTAAAATTCAGCGGCCGTATTTTTCCGGCGCATTTTTGGCTGAGATAGAAAATTCAGCAAATTTGGTGATCGGCGGCGGCTGACAGGTCTACTATCTGCATAAATTTGAAGCAAATCCGAAATCGGTAAAATTGTATTGGCACTGGCATGTCTCTTTACCAGAGCCAAATAATGTGCGTGTTTATTTTTACATTTAATTTTCGATTTGGGGTTAAGGTTGGTTGACGGGTAATGTTGGTTGGCAAGGTGGGTTAAGGTTGGAGTAGGGGTACGGGTAGGGTTAGAGTATTCCATGGTCCCACAATAGGTCTAGCTCTAATTTAAAAGTAATTGAAAATGTACGTTATTTTACCAGATGCCTTTTTATATTTCACTTTCTGTTCAATTTAATTGCAGTGCTTTTGGAATGACAATGACGGTTGTAAGTAATTAATATTGTTTAAATAATTCTGTTTTGTGTTATTTATATGTTAGATCAAGAGAGAAATCCAGAGATACAACTGAAATAAAAGATACATCTAGTGACTTATACTGAGATGGTAAATTATCATAAGGTTCTCCAAAACTGAGCATGTATGCAGAACTTTTGTGATAAGATCAATTAAAAATATTTCTGATCATTTACCGATTGATGAAAGTCATTAAGAACAGATAATACCAATCATGATATCTGAATCATGGCACAATTGCATACAAATTGACTTTAGCAATGATGAGAGTCAATCATGAAAACACATGTTGATTAATTGAGCATTACTAGTTGCTATTATGGACGCCATTAGTGTAACATTTGAGCTGCCGACAGAGGCAGCACTGCTGCTGCAGAGACTTGCTGACGTGGGCAGCAGAGGTCTCACCAGGCTGGGCATCCTCAATGTGGAGGTGGAGGAAATCACACCGGGAGATGAAGCAAGCAAAGAGCAGCAGGATTCTGAGTTGCAAAGGGCAGGAGAGAAGGGGTCGAGGCCACAAGGGCAAACCTCAATGACTGTGAAGTCATCCGACGACATGGGTCAAGACTTCGATGAACAGGTTGAGAAAAGCTCAGCAGAACCGAGTGCACAGGTCCTGGATGATTTCAGAAGTAACCTGGTGCGAATGTTGGGCGGTGATGTTAACAAGTTTCATGCAAAACCAACTGCTCCCATGAGAGGTGTCAATAATAATAATCCAGTAAAGAATGAATCAAGAGATCTGGAAGCAACATTGAATCAACAACCACCACTCTTACCCAGTTCTGCTATCCAGCATCAGGTTGTTAATCATATCCTACAACAACGCTTCAGCACAGGAGAGACAGTGCCATCTGGTGTTAAACAAGCGCTCTCAGTAGGAAACTCTGACAGTGTGTTTCGTGCTCCGCTAGATCCTCCCCTCAGAGTGCCCTCCACCTCTGGGTATTCTGCTCAAGGTATTTCAGCAAGGACCCAGGCAGGCAGAGCCAAATCTTGCGATAACTTGGATCCAAGTTCAGTGTTGAAGATTAATGAGAGTAGTTTAGGCAATGTTGTGTCTATTGGTGATCTTAACTTTGCTAACCGTAATGTATTTACGTTTCCAGGAATGACTCTAGCTCAAAGCACTCATTCCTCTTCACCTGTAATAGTATCATTCCCATCTCCGATGATGTCATCATTGCCATCACCGATGATGTCATCATCTATATCATTTCCTCACATAACTGCACCATTGTCGTCATCATCATTTAATTTATTACCATCATCGTCTTTTGATTTTAATAAATTCTCGTTACAAGCAGCAGCTTTACGCCAGCCTGCTGCAGCAACATTAGCTGTGGGATCATTGTCTAATTCAGCATCCACATCATCTTTGTATCTTACGGCAACTTCAACAATGACATCTGCAATGCATCCCGCGGGAAGCGTTATGTCCCTACCTAACAATATTGTGCCTAACTTCTCTTCTATAACAACGACATCACCAATTTCTTCAATGCTGCCTCTCTCTCTATTTTCTTCTACAACTTTGTCTGGTCCTGTTTTAAGTTCAATGAATTTTTATCCCAATCGAGCGCCGCTGTTTAGTATTCGTGTGCCATCAGCATGTGTATCTTCAATCACAGGATTATCAGGAGGTTCAGAGACTGTGGCTACTTCATCAGTGCCTCAGAACTCCTCAGCCGTTCCAGTGTTCACATTTGGTGAGGTGCCTTGTAGATCAGCCTTGATATCTCATCTACTGAATGAGAGCGATACCAATAGAGAGACACGTCTCATTGCTGGTGCACCAGGTGAGGCTTCGGATACAGGTAATAGTGGATCACAGAATGTTATGTCTGAGAGTAACTTCAATGAAATGGAAAATAATGAAATAGCGGTTGGTGGAAGTGAATTGTTACAATCGTCAAGTGCTAATAATAACAATAAATATAGTAGAGGCTTATCCCCTACTTTGGAACTGCCAATATCATTAAGATCTGACATGGGAATATATTCAGATTCTAAGCCGATATACATATCTAGTAAACCAATAACCTTTGCAGTCTGTAGTATTTCCACTATTCTTCCATTCTGTTCCTCAGGTTTGACTCTCTCAACAGCATCACCGCATTTAGTACCACCCACATCTAAACGTGGTGATACTGATATGGCATCATCTGGTAGTAAGGCTTGTGGTACTAGTGAAACTTTAGCAGAGACAAACCCACTAGTTTCTTCTTGGAGTGGTTTAGAAAATGTTTTAAGAACTGATAGCTTTTCTTTAAGTAATATTGACAGAATTAAAAGCCTTCAAACTAAATTTGGATCAAGTTCAGCTGAACTATCCTTGTCAACAGTTGAGTCTATCACACCATTACCTATGGGAGGTGTAGTTTCTACATCTTCATGCGACAAGTTGTCATTATATGTGGAGAAGCAGGCTAATGTTCCACTAACACCACCAGCACCTAGTTCTCCAATATTAGAAGGAAGTAGATCTGTTGGTAGCGCTGAGACCACACCGACAAGCAGAACTCCTGGTGTATCGGGTATCCATCAGTCCCCCAGGCTTCCAGCTAAGAAGAGAAGATTAGACATGTCGTCATGTGAGTTCTCCTCCAGCTCTCAGAGTGACTCCAGTGGAGAGCGGCTGGTAGGGACAGACCCTTTTACTGTGGGTGCGATAGATAAAGAATTGGAAAATGAGAAAGTGAAAGCAATAGAGATGAGTAATTCTTCTCCAGCATTAGTCTCTGGCTCATCTAGTGTTATATTGAAGAATAATGCAGAAACCACTGCAATACATTTTGCTTCTCTAGAACAATGTGTTGCAGATAATGTGAACAAATCATGCATTGACAGCAGAAAAGGAATGGACACTGTAGGGCATAAAGCTGATATCCTTAAAGATTCTTCTTGCCACACTGAGCAACAGATGCTTACAGCTGATGCAGATAAATTGTGTTATCAAAGTTCAAAAGATGAGTTGTCACCAACAAAAAGTGGCATGCCTAGTTCTGGTGAAAAGTCTCTCGACAGTGCTAGGCCAATCTTGGACACTCTGGACTCTGTTGTGATTTCAAAAGCTGCTAATCGACTGGAATCTTGTAGTTCAGGAGATAATGCCTCAATAGCCATGGATGGAGCGATTATTGGCTTTAGTTCAAGTGTTGGATCAGAGACTCTTTGTTCAGGAGTTATTGACTCTAAAGCTCATAGTTCTGTCAGTGTTGCCTCTGATGACAGTAGTTTAGTGGGTGTGCGCTCAGAAGCTGCTAAGTCGGGAGCTGTTGATTCAGGAACTTTGGGGCTATCTGCAGATCCCTCAGGGTTATCGAGCTCAGAAGTTTCTCATACCATGGCTTCTACTGCTTGTGTAAGGAGATCAGCCTCGGGTTCTGAAGCCTCTGTACCCAAACAGAAAGATGGACCTTGTGCCAGGCAGCGACCAAGCCTGTGGATAAAGAGACCCAAGTCACCCCAGTGTGACTCCCCTGATCTGGATCTCTCACCTGATGAGAGTGATCTGGAACATGATGACAAAGTCATCAAATTTAAAGTCAAGACTTCAAAAATTTCGCTTAATGTCAAAGATGAAGTGCAAAAAGTCTCATCAGGAAGGGAAGGGCACAGGATGTTGCCAGGAAGTGTGGAATCAATATTAGGAAAACATGCTTCAGGTGGATCAGAGTCTCACAACAAAGCCGTACCAATCCACTCTGAAACGTCCAAGGGTTCTACTCAGTTATCAGATTTGACTAGTAGGAATCTTTTTGTTACAGGATCCAGCTCAAAATCGATGGATTTTGGACATTTACATGGCGAGTTTATAAAGTCAAGCAACATTTCGACATCTGAAGCAGCTGCTGGAAAGCCTAAAACTGATAGGTCTATGACGATGCTACATGCAAATAATACGCAACCCTTATCCTTTGATGCTGGGTCATCACCTAAAGTGAAACGGACTTCTTTCTCTAGTGTGGAGTCAGTAGCTGCTGATGTGAAGCCGCCCAGGGATACCAGACGATTCTCAGATGAAGTGCTGCCCCTGGTGAGTGAAAGAGGGTTGTCGTCATCTAGGGCCAGCTCTATGGAATTTGATTCTCACCTAACCGATGGAAGATCATTTACTAACGAGGCTCATCCTATGAAAGCAAGACTAATTCCTGGAAGGGATAGAAGTCCAATTCCTTCCCATCGCGAGGTGTCACCTCAATACTCTAACAAATTTGGCGATGGAGGCGATGTAAATGGATATTACAGAAGAAGATTTTCAAGTCATAGCTCAACTGAGGAACAAGATTGCGAATCAAAACAAAGATTTTCTAAAAATTATACCCTCCCTTATTCTGATACAATTACAAAAGTTTCTCATGAAGCAACACGCAGGTCAAGATCTCCTCACTCGGTCAGCTCCTACAAATCTAACAGTTCCTCAGAAAGATTGTCTTTGGAGAAGAGGAAAGCATCATACCCTTTCTCTTCACCTGATGACAATGATGAAAGGGCCTACTTGAAGCATAATCTCAGTTCAGGGAGATCAGATTATTATGAAAGCGGTGTGGGAAATGAAAGAAATAGGTATCAGTCAGAATTTGGTCGGACTCATCAAGATGTAGTGGTTGGTAGTGATAATTCAGCTAGAGCCAGTCCTTTACATCAGCCTTGGAGAGGCAGTCAAGTGGATGACGACAGGCTAATACAGTCAGTACATAGTGGTAGACATATGGTAGAGCCATCTCGGGATAGGACTGAAGATCATTCCAGACTCTCTCCCTATGCTTCCAGAGAACCCTGGCCAGCAGAGTCGCACAAGTATCTGCCGGATGATCAACTTCAATCTGACCGATCTAGACGCTACAGTGGTGCTGAATCCAGTCACCACCGCGGCTCTACTGTTGAACAAAGAGACTATGCCAGCAGTGCAAGTGTATCAAATCCAAGACGTACTAACAGCTTTGATGTTGCTCGCCTAATTCACAAATCTCCTCTCAAGTCAGCATCAATCCAGAAATCTCCAGCTTTTGATTTTGATGGACAATTTTTTGGTGCTGAGAATTTCTCCAGATCTGATCAACTGGGCGGATCAAGGAAACCTGAGTCTAAATCTCCAGTCAGAACCTCATTCTCCAGACAGTCTCCAGATGCAACACAGAGAGAATTTCCTCATAGTTATTTGAGTAAAAAGTCTCCAGGATATAATCAGGATAGATTTCATTCATCAGCTTTATCACATTCTCACAACGACTCGATTGAGCGTAGAAATATGTCATCACTCTCACCCAACCCCACGCAGTACCCTGCAGGTCCAGCCCATGCCTCATACTCCCACACTCAACTGTATTATGAAGAATCTTCCAGGCAGGATCAACCCCATCACAGGCCACCAGTAGCTGGCTATGTTAGACCGCCGCCCCTTGGTCATCACTCGTTGAGACAGGATGACCAGCATGGTAGAACACACAGGGGTGGATATAAGGCAGAGTCGCCTCTATCACAGGATCAGTATCGAAAGAGGCCTCAGGATGACTATCGACACTGATAGTGCCTTGTGACTTTGAATTTCTAATTCGCGGGGGGGGGCCCTCATTAGCCTCACTGAACCCCTCACCAGCTCGATAACTAAGGAATCCAGTTGGTCGGACTTATAAAAATGGCAGGAACATATGTAGCTAACATTGGGTATAAATTAAGTATTCTTTACGGCTCTCCCCACCCCTAGTAGAGTTTTTGTGACCACCAATTAGCTTCAAATGTTATAATTTGAGCAATGTTTGTACATGCTTTCTTGCTTTCATTGGATGACATGTGTTTACCGTTTATAAAATTTTACTTATATGTGCTGCTGGAACGTCCCCGACATCATTCTTGTAAAGGGTTGTAAACTTTTGATGAAGACAATTTCGGACACTGTCAGCATGACAGCCGAGTGCCGTCAATGTTATGATTTAATCTATTACTTATTTCTTTCAGTTTTCCAGACAGACAATGTATTGTCCGAAGACACCTTATTCCGCTTTCCGGACACACTATTGCAATTCTTGGCAGTGCGGACGGTTGGCAACCCTATTCTTTTATGTGAATTTTTTTACATCTTATTTGGAGGCAGTTAGGAATATATTGGCTGAGCGTAATGTGCCAGTTGGCGCATTGGTTATCGTACATACGATTTGGATTCCATAGGTTCACAATTCAAATCCCAGGGCTTGCCCATCATGATTGTATCCTGGAG
>JAQFZF010000338.1:0-18706 GCA_034695365.1 Enchytraeus norvegicus
GCTGGTTTTTAATGAAAATGCTCACAAAAAGTCCACTTATTAGTGTGAATTTTGGTCCGAAATGCGGCCGTCCGAAAACGGGCGGGGGGGGGGGGTCAGGTCAACGCGGACGTGTGCGGATCAAGGGGGGAGGGGTCGAAAATTCTGATTTTTTGCGGACGTCTTTTATGGGCGGCCCTTACAGTTAGAATTTAAATCTACATGTATTTTATTATATACATCGTGGTTCAATAACAAGTGAGCCAAATTTGACTACTGATTTTCGCTATTTTTACTTGAACAATATTAAAACTTGAACTTGTTTAGTTATATTTTTAAACGAAAATATGAACATTGAATATCTTACACACTATTGAGAGTTTCTTCAGAAATATATTATAGACTATTTTCAAGTAAATATTTCGATTGAAACAAACAATTTGGCTTACTCTTTTTTGAACCACAATGTAGTATACACTATACACAGTACACACTTGGATACACATGAACATGTACAGATACTTAAATAGAGCTAGGTTTAACGTCTGTTTCCGTATCCAATGATACTGACGAACCCTGCTGAGACTCGAACCCGTGGCCTCCTGCCTATTGGGCACACTTTCTATCGACTAGGCTATCCCACAGGGACAGCCTGATACTTCACACATAAATATACGCATACTTCTTGCACAGGCAAGTATGTTTAATAGTCATGCAATAATTCGTGGGTTGTAATATACAAATAATAAATAATAAAGAAATTGTATATACAGTTACTGTACGCCATCCATACCATACGAAAACAGCAGTTAAACTTAGATTTACCTTGACCTACTTTCACAGTGTATGTGCACGAACAGGCCATATAATAAATACACATGTTATGTAATATATCTATGTAGGCATTCAGGTATATTCACATTCTTATTTACTAAGTTATAAATCTCCCATATCGTATCTAATGCCTACAAATGTTGGAAGTTATATTTAAGGCATTAGTACATATAAATATTCTTGCAGACTAATAATTATTTTTAGTCTATTTAAATGTCTCTGCAAAACATAGAAATATGACAACAATACAATACAAATATGATTAAACCTCCATTTCTTTACTCTTGACGATATCAGGGACGTCCCCAACAGCGCACGCAATAATATCTGGCCCATTTAAACGCAATTACCAGGTCACAAACTTGTGCTGAAAGAGCACAGCTCTGGGTCAACACTGGTCAAACACGATGCAAGTCCATTTATCCATAAAAATTTAAAGACATGATCAGCCTACATAAAAATACATTAAAAGTCATAGTTGTTTCAGCTGTATAATTATTTCATGCTAATCAATACTGATTATTCTGTCACAGGAATATTATGGATGTATTAGCAGGGTTTAAAGCCACAAAATTGCGAATAAAACTTCGGGCCGTGTACCAGCCAACTTCAAAATCAGATCAAGCCACAATAACAGTAAATAATAAAAAATGATTTAATGGGCAGTGTTTTGCAGAACTAATTCACACAAGATTTTTTAAAGTTGAGATAAATAGGCCTACCTTGAAATTTGAAAGACAATTAACAAATGTTTATTTTGTGTGTTATAAATATAGCTAATACACAGCTATATCTTTACAGCTTAAAAATAATTGTTTTAAATTTTATTCACAGTTTAAAATCATTTATCTCAACTTCAACAAATCTTGTGTGGATCAGTTCTGCAAAGCACCGTCTCAGTTGCTTAATGCGATCTCGCACTTGTCGGCCTGGAAGTGCATAACAATTTAAATCTGTTAATTAAAACGCTTCTCGTATAGCTTTATTAGCTAGTAATTATCGATATTTGCTCAAAGAACACGAAACAAAAGGTTCAAATCTCGACAGGGAGTGCTCTGAAAGAACATTCAAACCTTGATCCATACTTCGACTACTCAATTCAAATGATACCAAAATTGATATGACTAATATTAAACGAGCGGCGATCTGAAAGTCTTGATCATTGCCTAATAATTTTAAAAGTACTTGTCAGAAACTATTCAAATTTTGCAGCAACATTACCTAGAATATGACTGACATGCCTGGTAAATATAAATATTTTATTCGCTAGGTGGCACAAATTATCAATACTCAAGATGGGCGCCCATATAGACAACAGTATCAGGCGAAAAGCTGTAGTTGAATTTTTTATGAAAGAGGGTATAGCTGCAAGGGACATCAGTGATGATTAAAACAAGTTTATGGAGATCTGCACTTAGTTATCCGAGTATTGGGCGATTGCTGACCGACTTACAGAAGTCGTGGATCAAACAATGCACGCCGAGTTCTTCGTAAATGGATTTCTAAAATGGCGAAACCGATGGCAGAAGGGTGTTGTGTTCGGTGGTGACTATCTCAAAAAATTAATATGCTCTAAATGCAAGATTTGGCAATTTAATCGGTAATATGTTGTATAATGTTGCTGCAAATTTGAATAATTTCTGATGAGTAGCTTCTTCTAAATCATTACGCAATGATCAAGACATTCAGATCGCTCCTCCTAGTTATTTTATTATTTATTATTATTATTATTTTATTATTTATAGTTATTTTACCAGTGTAGGATCAGAACGCCCAGAAAAGACAAACCGAAAGCTGCACTTGTTTCATAGTAATCGACTAACGCAGTCACTGAGGAAGGCAATGACAAACCACCTCGAAGCCATAATTTTCCATGTCATTTTCCATGAATTAAAGCAAAATTTTACATGTGGTAAAGCCTTTGTGAAGGGATCGACTTGTCTGTCTAATCTGTAGTGCACTCATCAATGAGCGAGAATGTAGACTGTGCATGATTTTGTGTCTTGGACCTGTCGATTGGAATAGCACTGGATGGATGGATAAATACTTTGTCATGAATGTAAAATATAATACATCTCCACCATTCTTCCAAGTAAACGAAGTGTTCGACACATCTAACACCCTCCGCAAAACCTAGATGATTGTCACATGTTTGCACAACAAAACTGTAATAATTCAAGATAGTAAATGTACAATTAGCCTATGTTCGTTGTCAAGTTAGTTCGAATATGGTACACTAGCTTCAGCCGTTGTACTACAACTGAATCATTAATTGCTTGAAATGTAGATGAATTAATTGAACTATTGCATTGCTTGATCGACAGGTTTGTTGCTTGTTTTATTGATGGCATTGCTTGGTGACGGTTTGCAGACTGATTGATTGATTTTGTTGCTAGATCAACTGACTTGCAGGCAGACTACTGAACGAATTGATTCATTGATTGATTCGACTCTAATGACTGACTCATTAATCGATTGACTGATTCATTATGAATAATTTCTAATCCCTAATGCTAGTAATTAAGATCTTGCTCCGAGAACCCGGATTCTATGCTGTCTGTATCGGAATCAGCTGCAGCCCGCTGAAGCTCTCGCCTCACCAGCTCATCCTCCTTCAGCTCATCGATGTTGTTGCCCATCTCCAGCTCGTATACACGACTCCCCTCCCCTCCACAGGCGTCGTCATCGACGTCGAGTGACGCCACGCTACCAACTGACATCCGGCTCTCTGTGCTGCCCCTACAACAACAACACACACACACTGTACAGATGGCGGTCTATCTATCTATTCAGTGCTCAGCCACGTGGCAGATCCAAGGCAAAAATTCATACAATCAACAAGCTCGTTCTTTAATGAGCACACCATTGACCAACCTAATAAGTTCGTCTCATCACAAAGGCTTTGCATTTTCCACACCTAAAATGATGCCTCTGTTCAAGGAAACTATGGGTCTCTGAGGCGGTTTTCCATTGCCTTCCTCAGTATCTGCATTAGTCTGCTCTTACGAAACACGTGCAGTTATCGGTTGGACTATTCTCGAATATTCCGGACCCAACACGGGACAGATGGCGGTAGAGCTGTGAATATACAGGTCAACAGTCTCAACACACAAATTGGTGCCTTAAAAGTAAGACATGTTTTTAAGCAAATTTGAGGCGCTAATACCAAAAATGCTATCAGTATCTACACATCTAGTGAAAAAAATATCTACACATCTAGTGAAAAAAATATCTACACATCTAGTGAAAAAAATATCTATACATCAAAGAAAAATCTCTCTCTCTCTTTCTCTCTCTCGCTCTCTCTCTCTTTCTCTCTCGTCTCTCTATCTCTCTTAGTGTGTTGCCTAACAGCAGGTCCACAACATATAAAGTTCTATACAGTTTGCATGCAATATTTTCTAAGAGAGAGCCCCAATGTTTGTTTTTTGAGGTGGGTCAATCCTATCCCATTCTTAGTGACAGCGTTCATCGACTTCTCCGAAAAACGTGCAACGTTCAGTGGGTCTATTCTTAAGTTTGCCGGAGCCAATACGGTTCAGATCGTATAAATATACATAACATACCAGACATGCCATTAAAACAGTAACCATGCGGATGTCATCGTAAAGCAATTTTGTAGATCATATCTATCCATCAGAGTCAATGAATTCAACTACAAATTCTCATTTTATCACATGATCCTATTCGAGCCCAAACATTGCTAAAATAACACAAATGTCTTTATCAGATATCTTGTTTCTAGTTCATGGAGCCTTGACCTTTCCTATTTTATCTCAATGGTCAAGTTTGAGAGACTTTAACTGAAACACTCAGATATTGGTCAAACTCGGGAGTGCTTGTCAAACAATCTGATGCTTAATAGCCAAGTACTTGTATACAAATACACACGCACAGACACACACACACGCAGACATATTCTTACACACATACACCTACACGTTCATACGTTAAAGTTAATAGAACTCAAAGAATTGTAAGCACTAATAAGCGTCCGTTTCATCATCTTATGACGACATCAGGAACGTCTCCAACGGCACAATAAATGCTGGTCCGCTCAAACACAGTCAGCAAGTTACAAGTGCTCTAGGTCAGCACTGCTTACAAGAGAACATGGGTCAACAGTCAACACTAGTCAAACACGGTGCAACTCCATCCATAGATTAGATCCATAAAACCGACAATAATAAAAGTAAAATATCTAGGGAGAAAAATGAAGTTTAAAGCTCTCACTCTATATTAAAAGTAGTAACATTGCTCAAAATAGATGGAAGATGAAGCTGCAAAGCGTTCCATAATGGTCGATTCGGCTAAATGTATAAAGAATTACTGTATTAAATACAGTAATACCAGTACAAGTTCCTGCCTAAGCAACACAGGGAATCACTCTCATCCGACTCTCATTATATAGCCTATATAAAAACCTGCTAGTCGTCACAGTGTCACAGTAAAGCCGTGTCACGCTTTTATTTTTATTTTGTAAATAATTATGCCATCGAAGCGTGTATCAAGGGAGGCGCGGTGGGTAGGTGCGGGGGGTAGTGTTACCACCCAGACATAAAGCTGAATTAATTTTTGCTAAGTTCTGTAGAAAGCCTTTGTTAAAGGCTTTCTTAATAGTAGACAAATCTAATACTGACGTCCCTGCCATCGTCGTAAGTCGTTGAAATGGACGTTAAACCTGTATATAATGTGTTCTACACGCACACAGAAACGTACACACACACGCACCATTATTTTGTGTAGTGGTTAGAGTGGTGCGCATCGGGGCCAAAGAGCCCTGGTTCAAATACAGATCAGATAACATAATACTAACGCCACCGGTGCAAGGTTGGTTAATATAACATAACATAACAGCATTGGGTCAGGAGTATCAGATTCTTGTTACCCATGCCACTACTCACTCTCCCAGACCAACAGTACTTTACTTGGTAGGTTTGAGTGTGTCAAATATGAGTGTGTTCAAGGTTCAGAAGACGGCTATTCAAGACGGCTCACACAATCGAGCACTACCGTCACAAAGATTGGTGTTAAGCTTATTACAGCTTTACTCCACAAAGCGATTTGCAGTCTATTACAGCCCGCTGAGTCGAAGCAACTTTACTTAGGCCTAACAAACTGAACTCGTACAGTACTACGTCTACATTAATAGTTAATGTAACGATTGATATTTTCAATTCTTACACTCATCAAATTGTTCGTATAAATACATAATTTATTTTTTTCACCTCTATTCATTATGTATGCATTGAGACATTAATATATGGAATAGAAGTGAAATACAGTAAAATGTTTGCACAAGCTGCGATAATTGTTTCACAAAGCAGGAAGACGCTAATAATATTTATAATGTTAGCGAAGATAATTTAGATCAGCGAATGATTAAAATCCAGCAGCTTTCCTTATTCTATTTATTTTGTTATCCGTAGTGCAATAACTAGCCAGCATATTATTACAGTCATAAGTGTGTGCTGTTTATTATTACGTCAATGAACGAATCAATATGTTTAAATATAACCAGCTGAAGTACTCGGCGTTGCCCGGGTTAAGAAGTGGGTTAACCACTGTTTCACCATACCTCTGTCTCCGGACACAAAGTCGAGACAGACAGTCCAGACAGTGCAGAGCGTTATAGATGGACATGGCAAAGCACAACCTGGGAGGGGGGTGGCTTGTCCCATACCCAGACCAACACAGTAGCGACGGTTTACAATTAAAAGCTGCAAATTTGTACCCCAAAAACATTATTTTGGCCCTGGTAGACATGGTAGCGGTGACAAAGGGGACGCGAACCCATTTTTTGCCACAAGTTGTCTCTATTTTTCACATTTTTCTTATTTCTCGAATTAGGGTCATGGTTGGAGTTGTTGGCTATGGATTGGAATAGTTTACTCATTTCTTACATTTTTTCAATTGACAAAACAACTTAATACCTTTCATAAAAATTGGCCATATATTTCATTACATTTTAATATTTGCAAATCTGTACTATAAGTAGTAATGATGCATCCCGGTCAAATAGACAGACAGAATCTTCTCTTTATTTATATACTCGTAGATTATAATGACTTCTCAGCATAAGTGCTAGTATATAAAAGATCAATGTCGTAACTGTAACTGCTGTACATGTATAGCCTTTTTGTCATACGAGCTGCAATGACTTTTGAGTAAATATCGACGATTACATAATTAATATCTCTACTCCATGCTCTGTAGTCTGTACTCAACTGTGCACAGGGTACGTTGTGGAGCAAAGCTGTAACAAGCTTGAGCTTATTGAATGGGTAAACCGATTGTTTTAACCGTTTCGACGAAAAGCGATGAGCTTAGAACTGAACCTCGAAGTATACAATATGGCCTTAATGTCCGTTTCATTGTTATACGGCGATGTCAGGGACTATTATAGACATTTAGCACTACAGTACTTTTACTTGAATATTGGATCAAATAGACACAATCTTGTGGCTATGCATATTTTAGTCAATAATTATGCTCATGAATAACGATTTATTATATGAATCCCACATCTCTCCAAATTTTAAATTTGATCACATTATAACACAGACTGCGCTTCATGGTAGTCATGGTTTTAAACGGTTAACGTATTCTTGCTAAGATCTTTATGTAATTTAAGTAAGTTATGCTAAGTTCTTCTACGTTCATCCAACCGCAGAGAATTTTTGCATTGGTAGGCCAATTCTGTGTCATCATATGCAACTCTTTCCTTCAAATTTACCACTTCTGATTATGCCTTCTATTTCTTTAGTCCTTATAACAAAACAAAGAAGCTCATCTGTCCGATCCGCACAGTATTTATAATATATATTTATTAATTAAACTTTTTATTACGCCACTTTTGGGCAAATAAACACATACAATCAGTGCACAGTGTAAAACAATGCAACAAAAAACACAAAAAATAAACAGAACAATCAATTCAAAATGAATCAAAAAAACTCAAGAAATTTAACAGTTTGCCCTGTACAGTTAAGCATCATATTATATATATGCATGATTATGTATAATTATTTATAAGCTTAGTGTTGTCGCCATCCTAATATTTACAACATTTACATTTGTACATGTAATGTATCTTGTGTAAGAGATGCTTGCTCATACGTGGCCATCAAATGCAGTTTTATGGCAATAACGAAGTAAAAAGCCTGTTTGAATCACACGCTCTCAGTTATAGTTGGCTACACAATGCTCTTTTGTGTATGAATAAATATTCTGCTTTGAAAAATAAAATACAGATCTTAAATCACCAGTCCACGAAGAGATGCAAACAAATCGGCAGCTAAAATAGCGAATAGAGGACAAACAATGGCATGGCCGCAATATAGACCTATACAATTATATTGCGGCCATTGTTGTCTTCTATTCGTTAATGTATAGTATACATTATAAAATAAAAAACAACAGGTGCTGTGAGCATTATGAACTATCTTATAGACCAAGATTAGGCCTACATAAGTTTATTAACCCACGCTCATAATAGCATATAGACGAATCGAATCGTACAGTAATAATTAATCAAATGCCTTACTATGATTCCCTTTCTTAATTTAATTCAGTAAATACAACTTACTAAATGAAAGTTTGATCTCGTAATAAAATACCAGTCACAATATTTATTTACTTTCAATTTAATATTTGCAAAGCATCTATAGGCAATGGCTGTTGATTAGAAAGCTGACCATTTAGTAGTATGTGAATCTAATTAATAATCACTAAATATACTATGTTCAAATGTATCTAGTATAAAAAGATTTCCTAGAATAAAAGATCTAATTCATTGTAAACTTAGAGGCTATTTAGAATGAAGCAGCAAGTGATTAATAAAGAATTATCTCAGTGGGGGCACTGTACAGTGTACAATATACAATTATTTATATTACAAAGAAATTCAAAGCACGGAGAGCTGTAAAGTAAATATAATTACCAGTAATGTTAATAGTTTTTTGCATCTATTCTAAAGTCAATGCCAGGTATCACACATACAAAAAATGAGCATAATTTACGCAATATCAAAGGCATCGTGATGGGTTTGCAAAGTGGATCAGAGCACAGAACAGAAAAAAAAATCTAGATACTATTTAAATCTATTCATCATAAATCGCGTATAAAGAAGCTTAAGGACCTACGTGAAAATATTTATCATTAATTTATGAATACGATATCATTGTATTTTGTGTGTGTCGAATTTTGTACATAAGGTCCGGGTTTCGATTCTCTGTAAGGCCTGAGTCGGAGAGTAAAATATCGGATGTACAAAAAGTCTTAATAACCTGGATGAAATCAATTTTCATTATTATTTTTAATCGTAAAAAGAGAAGCAAATATAGATTTTAACTTAAGTCAGAAGCGGGAATTATGCATGACTTAATCGCTGCAAAAATTTCTTCGAATAGGCCTACTTTTAATCAAAAGTACTCAAGTTAAGAAGCCGATCGATAGTAAAAGCAAGCATGTAGTTTGCGTCTATCTAAAACTGATACCTTAGTGACATTGAGTTTTAATAGCAAGTCTTTCAATGGCTTCAACTCAGCCAGATATAGGCCTGAAAACAGCAACAGGAATTAATTAATTATCAGATATATAGTTATTTTCATTCTTTCACCATATGGTAATTGATACCGTATTAGATGTATTTATAAATTAGCAATGGTTTGCCAATACTTGCGTACAAGCGCGAATTGGGGGGGGGGGGTGTACCCTCGACCTGAGGAGGTCCGGGGGGAGGACCATGGCCCCCCTCGATTGAAAATTATTACAATTCAATTTTACCCAATCAAATACTCATTTTGAACACATACACCCTCGATTAGCCTCGATTTTAATCCGAAAACCCATCGAAAAAATGCATTTAAAAATATTCCCTAACCCCAAAAAGATTAAATCCGCCATAATTTTGCGTATTATTTTAGAATTGACACGATAATACGAAATCGACTTCACTTGCTATCAGTTACCAATACTATTGAATACACAAGTGATAAAATTAGTTATGTACGCTAAGTACTTTCACATCAATTGGCAATGAAAAAGGTGACTTCCATTAATGCAATAAGTCAGTTAGTCTAATTAGGCTAATGGTAATTTCTAATTGATAGGCCTACATCTGATTAGAAATGCTTGTCAGGCTTAATTAATTAATAAATAATAACGGGGATATGGGTCAGGAAGCATCAGATGCTTGTTTAAGACCAATTTCGCTATCAACGATCATATAGCGATCAAGATCCCACGTGTACGTCCGAGATTTTACTCTCTGATCGGCTCTACCGGGAGTTAACGTTTTTAATTAATTAAAAACGTTCTAAATTAGCATTCAATAGTCTAAAAGAGATTCAATGATAATGATAAATGTTAAAATCATAGCGGAGGAAGAAGATTTTCAAAACAAATACGGATCCATTCTGCCTTCTGTATACAACAATGCAATACAAAAATGCTCTAAAGTCAGTTTCAGCATCAGACTACGATATCATGGATGTCACAACAGCACAAGCAATATTAACAGGTCCACTCAAACACAATTAGCCAGTTGCAAGTACGGAAGAGAGCTGGGGTCAACAATGGCCATACACTGTGCAAGTCCATTTAGTCATAAAACCCACAATAATATTGTATGTACGTTCAATCAGTTAAAGTTTAACATTCGTTTCATCATATGAAAAAAAAGTTAACAGCTCAAACTGATCAGTGTCCAGTGTCCAGCCTTTATTTTGCTGCATTCTTTTGAACAGTCAATATTTTGAAGGTAATAACATAACTACACGGTTTCTCGATTCATTTAGCCCATGGTAGATATAATGAATTTTCTTGAGTTATTTATGATCAGACGATCTCAGAATGTAAAACTCGTATGCTTTTAATCTATCAGAAATCTCTAAATAGGCAATTATTATCTTCAGCTTGAAGCTTCATAGTTTTAGTACGTACTTGGTCGTCCGCTTTAAACCGGTTAAACAAAATCCTAGAAAACGTCAGTACACTAGACAGTCCTGAGTATCAATTAATCATGAAATAAATAAAGACAAAATTTAATGTTAAGTAAAACCATCAATGGAATGGATCGGTTGATGAATATCAATCAAGAAATCATTCAATATGGAGATCAATTTATTATTTTATAAGTCATTCAATCCATCAATAAACAAGCTTCTAGAAAAGCAATCAACGCTATCATCTTCTACGTTCTCTTTCTCTCTCTCCCTCTCTCTCTCTCTTGTTTTTCTGACCCCCATCTATTTGAATGTTATTACAATTCCTTAATTCACATACCATTTGAACCTTTCACCTCCCCTCTCGTTTAACCGCGATTTAATCTGCCCCTACTCGAGAAAAATGCAAGTAAAAGCATTGGCCCCTAGTTACAAAATGCCTAGATATGCCACTTCTCGTGTGGCATAACAACATAAGCATTACAAACATGCTTAGTATCGCAACAAAATATCTGAGCTATGAATAAGAAGGCTCTCTTTATTTATGGTATAGGCGTATAATAGAAGCTTAGTTTCATATACTACAGAATGTAACCATTGGTGACCCGTCGCCGTCAGCATGTTTCAAGATTGCACCACATTCTATAGATTTGTTTACATTTTTTACATTTTCAAAATTAATTTAATTTAATTCCAAAATGTGTAATTGTCCTCAAAATTAGTCCCAACCCATCCCCAAGCCCTAAACCTAACATAGACAAAAATGATAAAAAAGAACGAAAAGGAAACTTTGAAAATTGTAAAAATCATGGAATGGAGTGCAAATTAGAACGATGCGACCCGTCATAATTCGTCATCAAATGCAATGAACTGCAAAATCATTATGTCTATAAAATAGTTAGTTATACTGTGGCTGATTCACAGCACAAACACTGACAAGGTGGTTTTAACAATTTATAACATTAATGAGCACACCATCGATCAAATATACAGCTCGACTTGAAAATAATGAATATATCGCAGGAATAATCGATAACTCTTTTATTCTGATGCCCTCCTAACAGAAAAAAGGATACAAAGTACCGGTAGTATCCACGTGAGTACTCCTACTGGGCGGTCAATAATAGTAGGCTACCCGAAATCCACTGCAAGACGCTTTGTGGAGTGAAGCTATAATAAGCTTAAACCCACCCTTTGCGACGGTAGTGCTCGATTGTGTTGAGCCGTCTTGAAGAGAACTGTTGTGCTTCTGAATCTTGACGTTAAACGTACATTCAAACCTATCCTATTGAGTAGGCCCTAATTTCGTATCTCAAAAGTTAGTCAAAAGGTTTTTATTATTGCCATAATTTTCCTTTTTACATATTGAGTTTTATATTAACCTCCCTGATTGTAAATATTCTTATCTTAAGACCACGTGCAGTTATTTGTGAACCTATTTCTGTTAGATCTGAGAAACTTCAGCATAAAACAAAGCTGAATACATGTGTTTCCAGGAAACAAAATAACACAGCCAGTGATGAAGGCAACGGGATAAAACGTCAGAATTCTAACTTTGCGTGACGGTTTGATAATTTATAAATAGTTCATGCTTATCCGAAACAGGAATAAATTTTAAATTAAAAAGAGACGATGCAGCATAAAACACCATATATAATTATTACATATAATTATGAATAAGCTACCTCTTTATTATTATTATGTCAATTAGCCCTAATTATGACAAATTCGTATGATTTACCAATGGTATGTGCCTGTACACTGTACAATCTCAATATCTAATGGCCCAATTAATAATGCTATAAGTATATTGTTGTCAGTGTTTCTTAACCCTCAAAGACTAAATGATAGGCCTACTTCACTAAGTCTTGTAAGTATAAGTATGATCTAATTAACAGATTAACAGTAACTTTACTAAGATGAGAAATCTGTAGTCTGCAAAATATAATTTAAAATCCATCATCAACAATATGTACATGTATAATCTGTATAACTATAGTTATTGCAAAATGGGAATAGTCTAATAATATGCTGTTTTACAGGTCGTCACATAAGCACCAGCTGTATTAGTGCACAAGTACCTACGGAACTCGTAATACAAATGACGAGAGCAGACAAACAATTGTATAATGATAATAATTACCGTAAGCAGCCTTTTACCCAGCAGCTTTTTATCTGTACTTCTTTTTAAACGTATTAAAATCAATTTTATCATATTTTTTAGCCCAGGGTCGTTTACAACCCAGGGCAATAATAATAATAAAATTACCGTAATAATATTTACAATGAGACTAAATTATTACTCAATATAACAGTGCACATGATACATAATCATCATGAATTTATCGAGATTTAGACGCAACTTTGAAAGAACCACCACGGATTAGTCGTCACAAATAAACACAAGCTCAAGGCTATTATAAGCTTAGTACTAATCTCGAATTTTATCACTAACATTGTTCCGCGATAACAGAACAATAAAAAATGCATACTCAAATGTAAATGCCCACATGATTGCAAACTAATCTCGATTCTTTCTTTATCACTAACCCTATTCACCGATTGCAGGACAATTATAGATGTACTTGCAGGTAATCCTCACATGATTGAGACGTTAGATGTTCCTGATATCGTCGTCAGATGATGAAACTGCTTTAAACCAGTATTGTATAATTTTGTATTGTACTGTATTGTATTATATCACAGTGTTACTGTTTCGGATGACAACTTGGCTGGTGTATTTATAAGGTCACTTTTAGAATTGCTACATTGTGGTATATCGTCTCTATAGCTCCTGCGTTGTCTAGCGGGTTGGCCAGTTAGTGCCGACTGTTGCGCACGAGGTCCGGGTTTCGATGCCCGGCCGAGCAATCACAGAGTAATATCTCGGATATGCAACGGACCAACCAAGTCCTTCCTCTCGGGGGTCGATTAATTGGAAGCAATTAGTACGTAGTAGGTGACTGCTTCGGAAGATTGTGAAGGTTACCACAGGTCTAGCGTATATGATACATTTATCAAAATTGGATGTATAGAATGGGGCTGGCGACCTCACCGTCGGATTAATGACTATGTCACCTGTGTGCTGAAGTTGCTCTGGATCGGGATCAGCTCCGCGCCTACGTTCGGTAACGAATATGGTACACAACCTTTACCTTTTTACATTGTGGCTGAGCCAGTAGAACATCGGTCAAGCGTCCGACTCGGCTTTCATAGGTTCGCGGCTCCAATTCCAGGCTCACCCGTCACTGACGTAGCCGTTAAACCGCGAAACTGACGTCAAATTTGGCTTTAGGATTTTGCTAGGACTATACAGGATGAGGCAAAACTTTACACCCCCGTAGCGAAATCTCAATAACTTCGTCAAAACTAAAGATTTATTAAAATATTTTCAGGTTCTCTAGAGGAGGAATATTGACATTTAACCTCCAAATTTGGACGAACAGTATTTATAAATAAAAAAAGTTACAGAGTTTCAACAAGGCTTATTCAACAAGCATTCATTTCATTTCAAATAGAATTTTGAGTAGGTGTTCAAAGTGACCACCATCTGCTTGAATGCATACCTGCAGCCTCTTCCGTAATGCTAGAACATCTAGGTCGATATTAAGCCGGAGGCAAGTAGTCACTTACGGTATAGCCTCTAGCACGGTCTTGAGCTCAGCCTTGTTAGTTGGCTTTGGGATTACCACTTTTTACCGCTCATTCATAGCGCCCCAGACGTGGTAAGGTAGTCGAGAGGATTGAGATCAGGTGAATTTGGTGGTCACTCATCCTTCTTGACGAACTCCGGACCCAATATTTAAGAAAATCGTGCCAATGCTGTTTGAATGCCTTGTTATTTTGTTATTTTCGATTTTTTCATAGAAACTCTGTTACTTTTTTATTTATTAATATTTTTCGCCCAAATTTGGAGGTTAAATGTCAACATTCCTCCTCTAGACAGCCTAAAAATATTTTTTACAAATCTTTATTTTGACGAAGTTAATTGAGATTTCGCTAGGGGGTGTAAAGTTTTGCCTCACCCTGTATAGACAGCTTATTACTGGAGTCCGGAGATCTAAAACTAATTCCAACATTAGTAATATTTACATCATCCAGGACTGTATATTCATAAAAACTCGACCACTTTCAATTAGGTTAGGCTATACTCATTAACAAATCTAAATTTCACCCACGGAGTTTTAAAAACACTTGGTCTTCACGATTATGCAAGTTTTATAAGTTAAAAAGTTAAATAAGAAATGTTTCAGCAACAAGCAAAGTTATAGCTCAGTCTCTCAACGATACAAATAATACTTGAACTGGATAGTTAAGTAATTTTTCTACAACAAAAAATCATAGAAATGTAGAAGTTAATATTTCTCAGATCAATATAAGAAAATTTAATATTACTGCAGTATATAATTGATAATTAGATAACATTTTAACTAAATAAGCTTACCTCGTATTAATAACAACAACAGCGTTGGAGAAGATTGCATCATCATCATTTGACACTTGACCTGTTACAGACACAAACCTGCTCCCATTCATTGCTCCATTATGTTTTACCGGCTCCTCCTCTAACTCATCCTCCCTTTCCTCCACTACCCTGTCTATCGTGTGCCCATTTCTATACCCCCTCCCCTTCAACTGATGCCCACCCCCACCCCCTAACGAAATAGTATCCTCTTCGATCGACTCAGAAATTGCTCCTAATTTCGGGGCTGACGTTGACTTATCGGATGGAGGTTTAAATTTTTGTCCAACAGTGAGATACATAGTCCTAACGGGAAGTCCTGATGGATTCGTGTGAGAGTTTGGAACAGAATTGGCCCTAAGCAGCACCAAGCGCGAGTTTTGCCGCCGGGTTTTTACCCTTGTGTATTCGGCCAGTGCAAAGGCAAGTTTGTCGTGCAGCTGAACGGCTATTGCTTTGGCCTTGGCTTCTGTGGAACACATTACCGCGTGACACCTGACCTCGACCTTCATTCTCTTACCCTCGTGGCGATAAACCCAGATGAATAACCTCGGATATTTAGGATGACAGATGCAGTAAGAAATGCGATGAGCTCTGTATTCGGTTAAACCCTGTTCTCTTGTGACGACTTTGAGCCCGGAGGCACATACAGTGAGGGTCATGTCTAGGCTGGAGTTACCGTTGGTCACGTGGTTCTCCCATAGGATTGAGGCAGGCCTGTCCACACACCCCTCACCCCTCATAAAGGCTGTCAGTACATTCCCCAGATATTTCACTTTATACGTAGGATCTCGCTCTGATATGTGAAATGTTTTTCGTTGTTTAAAGATATTCATTGCGCTGCAATATTATAATCCTACACTAATTGATAGATTTTTGAGAAAACACATCCGGATCGTAGTAACTAAAAATTGGTAATTTTTATTGAAAATGCATGAATTTATGCCAATAATTATAATAAGGCCTAGCTACAAGCATCAGATGTAACCACTATCCCCTTGGCCGTAATTTCCTAAATTCTGATATATTACACAGCTGCAACAACCGGCAATTAGATTACCTTGACTACGATATCTTAAACGATACAGTATAATCAGTGGTCAAAGTGGGCCGGAACGTACCGGAACGCACCGGAACGCCGTTCCTGTTGCTCTGCGAGCGTTCCGGCTGCTCTGACTAGGTGTTTAAAAGTAGCGTTCCGCCTGCTAACTCTAACCAATTTGACCACTGAGTACAATACAACAAGTATTATTCCGTATTACAACTATAATACACAATATAAACAATAATAAAATATTTTCACAACACGATATGGTTTCTGATTTAATGGCCGTTTCGTCATCTGAATATCAGGAACGTCCCCATAATTAATGAACAGGGTAATATAACAATTATAGACTCTCTGTCTAGATCTCTTCTTGACGGGATGTCCAATGCAAAAATTCATACCCACGGTATTTACTGGCTCACACAAATGAGTACAATCTCGATCAATCAATTGTATTTTTCTGTAACTTTTTATGGATCAACATTTACTACGTCTTCGATAGTACGATGCCTTCAATACAGAAACTATAGGGTTCTGCGTTGGTGTACCATTGTCTTCATCGATATCAATAGGAGCATTTTTCAAAATGTGTATTTTTATCAGTTACTCTAATTTCAACGTGACAACTACAGAATATTACGAAAGTAAACACGATTCTGGTGAATGATCATTTGGATCGCAAGTGGGAGTGGCGACCTGGCCGCTAGATTAATGAAAAGATTAATTAGTGTTAGCTGAACGACCTTAAAAAAGGAGGAGCTTTTATATCATTGTCAATGACATAACGGACTTTAATATACAATTGCACAACATTCACATCATTTACGGTCTATGCACTGGCAAGAGTGTACTGGTGGTAGATAGATGGTGGTAGATAGATAGTGGTAAATGTGCATTCAGATGTAAAGTCTGCTTGAGACCTTCCTGACATCAACATCGGGTGAGGAACCCAATGATTAAATTGAGGCGGAACAAGGCGGAATGCCGTTCCAGGGCCAATTTTAGAGAGTGAAAATAGCCATCAGCGTTCTTTGGCCCTACTTTCAGGGTTTGGGGTCCTACCAAATTGATGTGGCCCAGGAATTTAAAAGTTCCAGGGCCCATTGATTTCCAATTTAACCACTGGAGAAACAGGACATTCAATCCTGATTTAACGTACTGTATAATTTACAACGATATAAAATGTCTATCAAAACTATTTGTTTCGTCATGATCGTTCACTGTAATCGAACCTTAATTCATTATTTCAGACCTATTGCTCACTATTCAACGTAGAACAAATTTATGAATCGACTATTATTCTTTAACTGGTAGGCTATGTTAGAATGCCTAAACAATCTTAGAATGCCTAAACAATCGGCTTATTATCTTGCCTAGCTTACGTGCAGAACGATATCCATAAATAGATTTATTTGTGTATTTAAGAACAAACCTTTAAAGCTAAATATCGTTTGACTGCCAAAACGGGTCAGCGCATAACAACATTCGCCTCTTTGTAAGCCACAGGCTGCAAGGCCTACAGGCAGCAAGGCCTAGCAGGCTGCTAGGCTGATTGGCTCATAACAGGTGGGGCGCACAGGTAGGCAGGCTAGGCTGGGACTGCGCTTAGTTATATAGAGTGTTTGTCGTGAGAGAAGAATGAGAAATATGTGAGGTCGGAGATGTGGGGATGGACGAGGGGAAGTGGCGGCGCCAAGGTGGGTTTAGGGGAGACAGAAGCCCCTCCCCCAGAAATGTTTCCCTCCAATTTACCGGTACTAGTTTGTTTTCTCACCCCCAATTGTTTGTTTGTTGTTGGAGTAGAGTTCGAATTAGGGTTAGGTTAGGTTAGATTAGGGTTAGTCCGGGAGGATCTGATTTACCTTGGTGGAGGCCCCTCAGCTCCTGTACAGCTCAGTGATGGAGACCCATGGACCTTGACCTACGATGAAGACCTTAGAACGATTTCGTTTTAGAATTTACACTCCGATGAGCTTCAAGTCTATATTCTGCGTGAAATCAACTATGATGATCTGATCACCAAATTTGCAAAGAAGAGAGCAATAGAAGAGTTTCACCACTTTGAAATGACTTCACTCAAATAACGGAGACAGTCACAGAGTTCTAGATTTTAGATAGTTGTAAAAGAGACTCGTGTGACAATAATATGTTTGTATGTTTGTGCCTGAAAGGCAGCGTAAAAATTATGAAAAATAATTCTCAGTAGATGAGGGCCAATAATTTGGTGAAGGCCTCTGTGCAGCTGAACACCCTGACCACCACTAAATCTGGCCCTAGGATTAGGGTATGGTTAGGGTTAGGTTTAGAGTTAGTCTAACCGTAACACCAACCCAAATCCTAAACCTAATCCATCAACAAACAACATGGAGGTGAGATAACAGACAAGTACCCATTTGCCCCCCCTCCCACCCCCCCCCCCCCCACAAGATTTCCCAC
>JAQFZF010000339.1:0-18685 GCA_034695365.1 Enchytraeus norvegicus
TCCTTGGGGGGGGGGGCTCCGCCAACCCACCATTCAATTATTGGGCCTCCGTTCTGCTTCAGCAGACCTGCGGGTCAGACGTTGATCCAAGCACATGACTATGACTCACACACAGACACTGTCATATGACGAAGATAATAGACAACCAACCCGCATTGTAGTCTCAATCATTATACTGTATCACTGCGTAACGCGTAACGTTTTAAGGGAATTATTATATAGGATGATTTAGGACTTCGATCTCTGACATTTTCTTTTATAGCACAGGTTCACAGATTAGTTATAAAAACGTATTGAATTTCGATAAGTCTGTTGTTTTATAAGTTACAGAATCGTTATCCAAGAGAGGTGTAATGTATATGTACTGTAGGCCTACAAGTTTTATGTAATACTAACTCGCAGCTGCATGTTCTTTATATAAAGCCTTTTTATCCAAGGCCTTTTCACTAGTTTTTATATAACATAACAGAAGGCCTACTATCGTAGTACTATGAATGCTAAAACATAGGCCTTAATACCTTTTACAGTTATAGTTAACTATTAGTGACTACATAACTATATAAAGGAAGATAATACAGGACATTGACAATATTGTCAATGTCCTGTATTATCTTGACATTACATTGACAATATTGTCAATGTCCTGTATTATCTTGACATTACATTGACAATATTGTCAATGTCCTGTATTATCTTCCTTTATATAGTTATGTAGTCACTAATAGTTAACTAGTTGTCCAATATTTTATATTGGACAGATATTGTAAAAATATTATAACTCTAAATGTAAAACTATTACGGATTATGACGTGTAGTGTGAAGGACATAGTGGTCTCTGCCATGATTTCTGTGTATTTGAACTTTCAAATGTAACTAGTGTGACTATGAGTCTGCTATTTTAGTCAATAATGTTTCATTTAATGCTTTTATTTCACAATTTAGTATGATAAGATTACCTGTTCCCTTACTGCAAATATTAAATGAATGTACCGGTTACCAATTATTTTAATTAATTAATAACTTACAATTAATATTTATTTGCTCCTCTTACATTAATCAGTTCACAGTTTCGGTTCGTTTACTTCTTTTTTCTTTTCTTTTTTTTAAATTTAGTTTTTTATTGATCACCACAGTTCACCGTTTTAATTGATTTGTAGTGTTTGCCATTTATCATTGTATGTTGTACAGTAAGTGTAAAGGGTCATGTAACCCTTTTTGGTGTTCTACAGTATAAAAAATAAAAAATAAAAAATAAAAATAACTTTAAGATAAACAGAGGTCTTGCCAAATAGGTTGTGGCTTGACTACGCTACTCTTCACAGTTCAAGCGCTTCTGAGACTTAAGAGTGCGCTATATGAAAGATGTCAGTTGATTGATTCACTATGCAAAATTTAAACATACATTTAAATATAATATTTTAATGAGTATTATTTATTTTTGTTATAGAACAACCAATGATTGCTTGACTGGACCTGAATCTGCTATCCTTTTAATTCACTCTTAAAGGATTAAAATAAATTAGAAAAAACAAAAGAAGATTATGTAAGGATAAACTGTAGAGACCAAATTCTCAAACATTGTCATGACTATGTGCTCATCTGCGACCCATTCTAACCCTAAATCTCTACATCTATTGAATATCGTGAACAACTGTTCAAAAACCGGATCTACGCTTGATAATATCATGGAGACATATCCAAAAACCGGATCCACAGAATCAAGTCCCTGCAAGCTTTCCCGCCTTTTCTCGGACGAGGAAGACGAATCCTGTATCCAGGCTTGTCTCCATCAACTCCAGCTCCTGGTTCCAACAGTCTCCAGTGACACCCAACTCCATCCAGTTCAACTGCTACAACACGTTATCGATTACATCCTCGATCTGGAGTTAACTTTAGATGCCACAGAACCCGGTGGTCAGCTGGATAAGACTGATGGATCTTTGAACAAAGATGGATTAAATAAGAACATAGCTGATTTACAGAGTTCCACGGGAGAGCAAAGCAGAACGGATTCTAGAGTGTTGAAGGATATTTATAAAAAGTTGCAACTGTCGTCGACGCCTCTGGTTAAACAAGGGATATGAATATTAGTGCAATAGAAGCAGGTATGTGTAATTGTGTATGATTAAATAAATGCAAATCAATGAATTCATTAGTCAATTAATCAATCAGTCTCAAATAATATATTGATCAAACAATGAGACATGGTCTAATATTTCAGATAACGCTTGATATTTGCTTTATGATAGGCTATAAAGATTTATTGTTATGTAATGAAAGGTAGTATAACATAATTGATTAATCATAACTTAGTGATCAGAATCATGATCACAATCATAAGTCATAAATATGATAAGGGATAACAACATAATCATAATCATGGATGATCATAATCATAATCACAAGTGCATACGAAGTGATCATTAACATTTCATAATCAGAGGTCGTATGTGATAACTTATCCTAAAAATAAATTATAATGTGATCATAACCATAATCGTAATCTAAAGTGTTATTCTAATAAAATTACTTTCTCTGGCCGATATAACATAATTCGAAGCTACAAAATAAATCTAAACAGAATTTTGCTCTTACTGCATACTAATATTTAACTCATACAATTGATTAAATCTTTTATGTATTTAAGACGTATGCAGATTTTAAAATCTTTTTTGTTTCCGCACATGTCAACCGTCCGTATTTACAGGGTTTCTTTTCTTAATTGCTGTTTTTGGTATTTTTTTGTAGTCTGCCGTCCCACTGATTATTATTGCTGGTTATTACAGGGTACCGTACTACGCTCAATTGCTGAATATATCTTCTAAAATTAGAAAAATAAAAATACAAATTCTAAAATATAAAATTATATTTTCGTTCATCCTCGTGAAATCACGAAACGTAACGTGACCAAATCGATAAAGTATAATTCCTCTAGTACCTAAGATGCTCCTTTGAAGCCAAGGGTTACCAAAATTGCACATGTTCATGAGAGGGCATGCGATATTGAAGAAGGGAGCAGAAAATAAAAAACCATGATTTCCCTCTAGTTGTAAAATACTATTGTTCAAGACTCTTGCAGCAATGTAAGAAATCAATAAATAAACGAGGATTTAACGTCCGTTTCTTCATTCGAAGGCGATGTCAGGGACTTCGGAAAAAGAAAAGTAAAACGAAACACTTGCTATGGAATCAACATTTGAATGATCAATGATGTTCTCATTGATAAATCAAATGACGATTGTGGAGAATTTGAGATTTAGATCGACCAGATATCAAACTGCTTTGAGTAATTAATAGTTAAATTGATACAGACTAGTAATAATTCATGCTGGTTATGTTATATTTATTATTATTATTTATTATTTTTATAGGCCTATTATTACTGGTTGATGCACCACAGCAGTAATAAATACTGAATCAAATTGATTTTATTCTAAATAAAGCTTCTTGTTCTTTGATAAGTTAATGAATTCCTTTCTTTTTTATTCACTCTCGCTTACTCCGTCTCTCTCTCTTCTCTGCGTCGAAACTGACGATGAAACTTACTGTTTCATACCTACTTATTTTGACTTTAATAGCATAATTCAATCGCTTAATCTAATTGGAAATTGTTTTCTGTTCCAGGAACCGCCACAGTATTATACAACTCAGGATTAGACCAGGATTAGACCAGGATTATTCCAGGATTATACCAAGATCATACTTTATGATTAGCCAGGATTATTGGAACAGTGAATAAGCCGCAAAACCGTCTCATGAATAACCAACATGGAACATTATTATATAGATTGTAATGGATTTCATTTTATCAACCGATCATATTTTATTATAATCATGTGGCCTAGCAAAGATAAAGAAAAGTTAACGGCTAGAAGGCTAAAGCCGAATTTAACTTCAGTTTCGCGGGTCAGTGACGGGATGAAAAGTGTTGGTATAGTTAGACCCAGTGATCAAAGTGGTTCGAGTTAGCAGGTGGAACGCTACTTTTAAGCACCCCAGTCAGAGCAGCCGGAACGCTCGCAGAGCATCCGAAACGCGTTCCGGCTCACTTTGACCACTGGTTAGACCAAAATAATACATCTGGCATCTTCTGAATTTATGGACACGAATTAATAATTAAACTCATAAAATTTTTGATACATTAAATTTTATACGTTAAATTCGCATATTGTAGGAGAACGCGTCAAATAATGTAGATCCAACATTGCCTCCTAGAACTTGGCTTAAAAGGAACAGTGTATTGCATGCAGTGAGGATCTAGGAATTTTGGAGGGGAGGCCAATCGAAGGGGCCAAGGGTAAAAAAGTAGTACTTTAATGTGTAAAATTGTTATGATTTTCAAAACGAGGGGCCCAGGTCGAGGGACGGGGAGGCTGGGGAGTCCTTGCGCCACCCCCCATCCCTAAATCCGAGCCTGTTTGGGTTCTCTATCAGTATTTGCAGAACGGTGCTAGAACAATATTTGAACTTATTCGAACATGTTGATGGTTCACTATACGTTCAAGTGGTCTGACAAACAAATGCTCGCAAGTTAATGAGACTATATTCAGATGACTATAATATAGAAATAGTTCCATTATGCTGAACGGTTTACACGTATGAATGAAGACATGCGGGGTCCTAGGGTAAAATATTTTTCATTCTTGATCGATAAGCAGGCTGTCACGGAGTCCCGGCCGGGTCCGTCTCCTTCAATACGGAAGCCGACGTTAAACTTAGATTTACAGTTGCAGATTAAAATTGATAAAGCCCTATAATAATTACGAGCAACAATAATCTTAAAAACGAGTAATGCACAAAATATATAATTAAAACTGTAGAATAAAATCTTTCTAACTAATTCAATTGCTATAATAGCCAGCAGTCGGTGTACAGTTATCACCATGACACGCTCTAACGATTGCAGCTAGCGAAACCGAATTTGGAAACGAATCCCGGCTATCTCGCCTTGTGACGAGATCAATAACATACGCTGTTATTATTATTATTAGGTCTAATCGATTAAAATTGCACGTCTTATTACAGTGGGTAACTACTAATATTCAATATGATTTTGAGTAGATATAATTTTATTGTAGAGATATGCGTGGTGTTTATAACTGTTTAGTATGTAATGGTTGAGTTTATGATTCAACAAACAGAATACTTCACTAATAATAATCGTAGTATGCTATTTATCTCGCCAGATGGCGAGATAGCCGAGATTCGTCTCTAAATTCGGCTTAGCTAGTTGCAGTCGTTAGAGCGTGTATTGGTAAATGTACACAGACTGCTTGCTATTATAATACGGTATCAATGAGGATTAAAGTAGTTTGTCAAGGCTTAGCCTACAACTCGTGGTCTTCACTGGGATTTGAACCCGCGACCTCATGATTCAGACAGAGGCCGCAGTGCTTCCATTATATCACGGAGATTCCACATACTTAACTAAATGTCATTAGCACGTGAGATTTAAGATGAATCTAGTATCTGATCAGTAATCATATTAAATATTAAGTAATCTAGCAAGCAGGAAAATGAAATTTATTGTTCATTTTGCATTGTATTTTAGATTTCCAGTATAGTTCTAAATAGAATAGACCAACCGAATGCTGAACGTGTTTCGTATAAGCCGACTAACTCAGCAACTGGAAAGATAATTATGCAATTATGAAATTTTAAAAGACAATTATTAGACGTTAAACTAAATTTTTGCAAACATTTATTTATGCTTTAGTGTTTCTGTAAATCTGGTTGACAATATTATATCATTATCTCTTATAGTTTCTACTCCTACTCGGCGGTCTGTAATAGACTGCAGGGTGCTTTGTGGAGTAGAGCTGTAATATGTTTAACTCAATCTTTGTGACGGTAGAGCTCGATTTAGTTGAGCCGTCTTGAGGAGAAGCCCTTCGGGCTTCTGAACCTTGACGTTAAACAGACTCAAACCTATCGTTATCTCTCCATCAGATGAAGTATTTTTCTTATAAAGCGAGAGAGAGAGAGAGCAGTCTGTGTTTTGCTCACCTGCTCATATCGTGTATCGCAGGTGCGGTAATTTAACGGTTCGATCAGCCTCACACACAACTCTGAACACGTTCGAATCTCCCTCCTCGTCCACAGGGTGAGAATTAGCGGGGGATGAGGGGATCGGACTCTCCCTTTTATAAGTCAAATTGAAATTTTGTAAAGTTTAACGTTTCGACGAAGTCGGCTTGGACCACAGGCAAAGTTTAATTTTGTGACATAAAAGAAAAATCAAATTGAAATAATTTTTCTCAGACGTAGTGTTTTATAGATACTATACATATTTATTTATTTATTTAACCCCCTCTGAAAACTCCGATTCTCATTAATTTAATTCTTTAATTTTGCTGGGGAGTGGACTTGGAACTCTTTTTCTATAAAGTTTCAGGAACAAAATATTTGTCAGGATTTGTTTCGTCCAATCCCCCTCCTTTTTAAAAACGCTTAACCAACCCCTCCCCCTCCCACCAAGTTGGCCTCCTACTTCAGTGAGGAATTGAGTAACAGCTGATCATCGGGGGTTAGCCCACCGCCCCACCCTTCCTCAATCCTGCAGCTGTTGTGAAGTCAAGAGATATAGTGTGGGGGGGGGGGGGGGGGCAGGTCAGAAATATTATACAGTTCCACTGTAATGACTGTACAGTAGAAGATCTAGAAAATTGGGAAAAATTTAGTTTGAAAAGTCCAAAAAATTTTTTTTCTCGCTTCGCTCGCTTACTTTACGGCGCTTTGTTCAAGATATTGCACGCCCAGCCATCGACATTTTTTAGGGGTCGCTTCACTTTTGGTGTCGACATTTTTTTTGGGGGGGGGGACCTTGCGCCATAAAATCACTTTAAATTTGGGAGGGATAGACACCACTACCTAGCCAATATGAGTAGGCCTAGTTTTTAAAACAACTCATAGGTCTTATATTTTCGGCTTATTTTTTGTTGAAGCTCATCTAATAGAAGAACCTGATACATAGTAAAGAACATACACGTAATAGTATGTAATTAATTTTATGTTAGACTATTTTCATCAATTGCTTCAGTAAGTGTGACGTAATAGCATTCCTCATGGAGATAATACAAATTTATGAAATCTGTCTGGATGAATACCTCAAATGCCGACCATAGACATTTTTTCTTCAGATGGGAAACCGTTATTATGTAACCTATTGATAGTTAATTAAGGAAATGGACGTTAAATATCAGAGGAATGGTCTATCAATAGGCAGGAACCTATTTGAAATAATTTAGCGGAAGTCTTTATACGGCAGGAATATGCGCAATTGAATTATTAAAACTTTTTAGAATGTTGGACTTTGTTAGTCTTCTGATCAAAAATGAGTGTGTCTAGTACTATCGTTAGTTTTGAAACGGGCGTTCAATCCGAGCGGAATCGGATTGACATATCTACGCACGTATTCATTCTAAAGAAATCAGTTCCATTGAAGTCTTTAAGAAATTAAAAGTGTTTTGCAGGACGTCAGATTCCCGGGCAGCTGTTGAAGTAATTGCGTTTTCATTACGACCAATCTATTGCAGCACCTGGAGACCTTCCAGACCTGATGGCCACGTGACGACAAGAGTGGGGTGGGGCCAAATAGTGGGAGTTGGAATCTAGGGGGGATTGAAAATATGAGCATTAAGGAAATAGACTCTCCCCGTTCCGTGTTGCACAATCAAATAAAAATGTTAATCAATCAATAAATCAATTTGGATTTAACATCCGCTTCATCATCTGACGACGATATTAGGGTCGTCTCCAACAGTGCAAGCAGTACTAACTTGTCCACTCAAACGCAGTGAACAAGTCACAAAGTACTGAAAGAGAATAGGGGTCAAGACTGGTCAAATACGCTGCAATTTCATTTGTTGAGCTCAAATAGAGCATGTTTCAAAAAGTTTACATGTAGAGGCGAATTTAAAGTAAGTTTCACGGTCTAACGTATCAGTGACGGGTAAGCTCTGGGATTCGAACGTGAACCTATAGACTCTAATTCTGACACTAAAGCGATGTGCTACAGTAACTGGCTCAACCAGTCTATCCATCTATTTATCTAGTACTCTGCCAAGTGACAGGTATTGGGAGTCCAATTCCATCATAACTCAACCAGTAGCAAAGAGAAAAGACAAATTCACATGATATCGCAATAATAAATATTGGATAATAAGATATTTAGTTCGAATGTTACCGGCACCTCTTTCTTTCAATCCTAACTTCAGATAAAAGTTGGTGTGGAAAATAATTTGCTTATTGACGAAAATCTCAACACGTGACACACAAGATTGATATTCTACAACTTTATGCGCTAAACTCTCCTCTTCTTTAAACACGGTAGAACAATTCTATTCCTGAAAAATAAAATTGAACCCACCATACGTGTTCGTAAGAGGCGACAGACGCATATATTGAAATGGAGATGTATGGAAGCGATGTGGTAGATGGTAGGACATCTGAGTGTTATATAGATTATATTATTATCAATCAATCAATTAAGCAATCAATCAATCAATCTGCAACTTTTACATAGAGCACTCTTAACTTCAGTCTCAGAAGCGTTTTGAACAGTTATCTATTGAGCTATTTGTTGGAACTATCTGCTGGCACTACCTGTTGGAACCATCCATTGAAACCATGAACCACACTTTTGAACATCATAACACTCGTTACACTAGTGCTGGAGCTATCTACTGAAACTATCTGTTGGAACTATCAGATTCTGTTGATACTATCCATTGATACCATGGACCATCCTTTTAAACATTGGACAATAACGTGAACCACATCTCTTTTTAGTACCGTATTTCTTGTATTCGACAGATGACAGGACGCATGCTAGAACTATCATCGTCCTGCTGTGGCGATTGTCTTGTATGATAGAGAAACTTTCATGAGATCAGTGTTTCTCAAACTCTACGGGATAGCGACCCAGTAAAAATATGAAAATTTAGTCGCGACCCACTAAGCATTTTAAAAGTGTAAATCTTCGTAGGCACACAAAAATAAGAGTTTGATCCTTGTAGGCTTGTACTAAAATAATTTACGAGCATAGGCAACAGTACAACTTTCCAACTCCGAATCTGCGGTTTGTAATAGACTGCAGGGCGCTTTCTGGAGTACTGTATAGCTGTAAAAAACTTAACCCAATCTTTGTGACAGTATTGCTCGGTTGTGTTGAGCCGTCTAGAAGAGAAGAACATTGTGCTTCTGATCTTGACGTTAAACACACTCAAACCTATCATTCATGTTTATGAGTCACTGGGTCATCATTGACTCAGAAAAGTTACGATGTGACTGCATTGCAGTATAATATAGAATATAGATGTATATGCTTCCATCTGGCGAGTGCTTGATAACTTTAGGCTGCCATGATTCCATCTTGCGAGTGTAGATAACTTTGGGCTGTCATGCTTCCATCTAGTGAGTATTTGATCAATTTAGGCTCTCGTGCTTCCATCTGGCGAGTATTTGTAACGTCAAGGCTATTATGCTGCTATCTGGTGAGTGTTATTAATACTTCACTCCAATCTTGCGATTGACAGCATATTAGGCTATTAAATAATATTTTATTTTTGAAAACTGAGATTTATTAAACACTTTTATGATAATTCACGTTATGAACAATACTACAATTCAATTCTCTACAATCAAATAATCCTAGCATAACTAAGTTCATAGGCCTCTTACAAATAAATAGTTTAGCGTAGTCTAATTAAAAAGACACGTTATTTATAGCACAGTTTCCTACAGATTGAGAGTTATCCGTATATCATATAACATGACAATGTCAAGCGCTTCTGCGACAATGTTAAGATGCGCTATACAAAAGCTTTCTGACTGATTGATTGATTAATTGAACACAAACTAATATTGCTGCTTACACACCCTTTCACAAACACAAGAGGTAGGCTCATAAATTAAAGAAAAGAGATGATAATATAGCTGGTTGTACTCCTACTCGGCATTCTGTAATAGACTGCAGGGCGCTTTGTGGAGTAAATCTGTAATAAATTTAACCCAATCTTTGTGACAGCAGTGCTCGATTGTGTTGAGACGTGTTGAAGAGAAGTCCTGAGCTTCTGAACCTTGACGTTTAACATACTCAAACTTACCATAGCTGGTTGGGCCGTTTCATATCCGAGATTTTACTCTCTGACGGACTCGAACGGGAATCGAACCCGGAACCTTCTGTGCAAAATCCTACACAAATTAACCGACGCACTTAACCGATGAGTCATTGAGACATTGGTGATAGTAAATAGCAATCATAATAAGAAAACGTTTTTAAGAATATAAAAAATATGATTATATCAAAGTGGTATCATAAAAACTGCACGACTGTTTCTGGATGCGTGGCTGACTATTAATTTAATTAATTTTATAATTGAATTATAATAACCATATTTATTATTTTATCGTTTTAATTTTATTATTGTCGGTATTATGGATAAATGGACTTACACCGTGTTTGATCAGTATTGACCCATGTTATGTACTCCTTCAGCATTTGTGATACGTTAACTGGATCTGAGTGGACCAGCTCGTATTGCTTGTGCTGTTTGAGACGTCCCTGATAGCGTAGTCAGATAATGAAACGGCAGTTGAACCCAGATTCCCAGAATGCATTGTATTGCATTAGAAAGTAACCAATAATGTTGTCTCCAAGTGCAACAAAAAAGGAAGATATGTATATGAGTCCCAACGTAACACACATGACCTAACTAATATAATTAAGGCACAATGGCAGCTACAAGCGCTTAACATTACAAAAATATACAATATACAAAAATTCATTGCTTTCAAAACTACACATGTAAATTACACAACCCTGCCGTTGATATCAAAAAATACTAACAGCTCAGAGACATTATGAAGTAATTCAAGTAGCCTAATTCACAATCATAATGTTTTCATATGGTGGTTAAATTACATTCTGTTCTGATATAGGCAACAGCCGCCACACAACTGGCGTAGTTCTCTAGATTGCTCCACTCATAATAGTTATCATAGGTCTATTAGACGGCACTGACATCATCTTTGGACGAGGAGACCGACGTTAAACCTCTGTTATTATAGTTATATAGGCCTATATATATAGGATTCACCATAGCTGATCGCTCGGATGGTTTCTGATAAATGTAAATAAACTAGAGATATGAAATTCAATTTTGTGCCCGATTTTATATTCAGAAACTAATTAAATTCGATATTTTTTATTATTATTCACTATTATATGTAGTATATGTCCCTGACATCATACATTCTATCATTTTAAACTAGAGCCCAGTGCAATGAATTGATTTCTATTACGTGCACGATACTAAGCTTCTGTGTACTCTGTGGGATAAAGCTGCAATAACCTAGAGCTAATTTTTGAAACGGTAGCACGATTGTATTGAGCCGTCTTGAAGCATTGTACTTCTAAACCTTAAGGTAAAACACGTAAACCTACAATTTGATTGAGCGCAATCAGCTTTTCTTACACTGCACAATTAAAGTCAATGATTATTGTTCTACAAGCCGAGTCACAAGGCATAGCATAAAAAGGCCATATTCTTACAGATAGTCAACATAACGATATTGTGTAACATATTCTCCATAACAATACAATGAGATAAAACCATTCACAACGTTCAAAGTGGTCCCTTCAAACGTCCCTGACATCATCCTTGGATGAAAGTTTTATTAATTAAATTAGTTTATTAGTTAAACTATTATTATCATTATTGACTATGGAGTAGCAGCTCAATAGTTTCAAGTTTCTAGTTCTTCTAATATTATATTAAATACTAGTTTTCAATTTGTTTAAATTCACACATGACAGACGCTCATGCTGAAAGAATTAGCTTGCTTGATAAATTATACCATTCTTCCTCCGAACAAAGTGTATGGGAGATAATATGGTCAATGATCATTAAGACTGCTACGAGATGGAGGAAGTCGGCGCTACGGTCTGAGCCCTGGGTGAGCAACAACAACAATTGCGAATTAATACGATCCTAATGCCGCATAAGGGGTGAAATAGTTGCCGTTAAATGATTTTATTCTAGTGCAGTATTTCTGATAACAGTAGGCCTAATAGTGAAGTGCAGAGTGGTCTGCACCATTATTTCTGTGTACTTTGCCCTTTGGTCTCCAAAATTTCAGATTTGCAAAGGTTTCCTGCCTCTGCGGTTGTGGCATATCGCAGGATAGGCTATTATACCATTCAGTTTTCAAAGCGCTTCTGAGATTTAGTTAAGAGTGTTGATTGATAGAATAGAATTCTGATTATGAAGCGACAGGACAACTGCTGACATGGACATCAAACAGGTTGGCCATGTCGTGCCAGTGAATGAAGGAATTGTTGATGATGAACTTCCTCAAACATCCGTGAAAGAATTCGCTTGTGTGGGCCGCGCCCTGCTGAAACGCGTAATCTAAAACATCAACATAAATCTAAGAGTCACACTGGCTCATTATGTAACATGTCATGTAATATGTAGTGTAATACAATGTGTAATATAACAGATTTGTAATGTATAATGTAACATTTAACATAAAATGTAATGTGTAATGTAAAATTTAATTAATTTGATATGTAATTTAATATGTACTCTAGGCAGAAACAAAAATCCAAGAATAGACTCAAATAATCAATATTATATATTATAAGGGTAATCTTAAATAACACAAATTACGAAATTCAACGATCATATTTCATATTATGTTAAAGCTATTCATATTATGAACTTCTAAACGAGGATCACGGTATATAATTTGGCATACTGTTAAACTAACATTTGTAATATCATAGAGCTGTATTGGATCCGGCAAGCATATGAATAGACCAACGGAAAATTACACGTGTTTCGTAGAAACAGACTAATCAGTCACTGGTTCTGGATACCTCTCAGAAAACATAATTGTCTCCAAGAAAATATGTCATACACACTGTTATATGCCATGGACCTGCCGTTGGGCAGTGCACCGAGAGAAAGGATATCATACAAAAATCAAGTTCGCTAAAAACTTACGAGGGAAGCCACCGATATAGAGTTCGTTGACGAGATTGAGCGAGGTTTCGATTCCATTATGGTTACTCTCCTTCACTGGCTGATCATCTAGCTGCACAGATATAGAGTATTTGCTGAGTGTAGCGGTAACACTGTGCCAGTGGTTGTTACACAGGCAGTGCTCACACACATCACTCTCCACACTGTACATGGCCTTCATGTTGATGGCGTTGAACTTGAGCTGAAATAGTTAAAAATTATATTTACACCAAATATATCAATCTGGCAAGGTTTTAGACACCTGAAATATTGGTTGTGGGAATAACATGTAAACCGGCCGGGACTGATGGCTGACATTGCGTTGAATTTTAATTGGAAATTTAAGTTTAAATTTAGAATAAAATAAAATAAAATGGGAATATACAATTTTCTTGCTTATTATAACAATGGAGAGTAAAGCAGTTTTCTTAATACTTGAAACTCAAAGGGTGTGCAAAAACTGGGCATTGAACCCTCGACCTCCTGGTACTGAAAGGTGTAGCGCTGCCATTAGACCACGGAGCCTCTAGGTGGAAACTAGATAAAAGGACACTAACCACTAGAAGATTATAGAATCTCTTATGAAATGACTCACCTTTCCCTCATGCAGCTCCAGCGTTAGAGCACTTGAGGCATCATAACTGCTGATAGTAGCTATTATACCATTCTGCTGAGCCGTGCGGAAGTCAAAACTGATACTGAAATCTGATTGTATTGAGAAGTCATCGGCTAAAATAAAATGAAATAAAATATATATCGAGATCTGAAATGATAAACTATAGTTACTAGCATTATTGTAAAAACATACACAAAACATAGACTGAGATGCCTAATATAATGGATATGGTATACGGTCTTTGGTCACTATGCAATAGGCCTATGCTTGGTATATGTGGGTGTATATATTATATAAGAATATTAGATACCGTTTTACGGCGTACTGCGCGTTGGTAAAGATTGGTAGCGGTAGTCTAATGGCTAGAGTGGTGTGCTCAGGCACAAGTTCTGGAAGAGTCCTAAGTTTATATCCAGATCAGCCTATATGACAAATTCACTATTCCCAGTGAACTACAGAAGTAGTAAAAATAGAAACAAAGAAAGGAAATCCTGTAAAAATGACTGTGTGATTCCATTTTTTAATATAAGCTTAAAGAATAAAAATATATTCTCAAAATCTTTCAGATAAGTTCGAATGTGTAAATTAATTTGCGCGAATACATAAACTCACACATAAGTTCTATTACACTTACTTATAACAATACAAAGTAGGGAGACTTACAATAGCTTGCAAAGCCGAAGCCGTCAAAATGGACTCCAAACTCTGCATCTAGAAAGCACTGCTTGACTCCCATGATTGCTTTAGAGTTGGCAATGTCGATATGATGACCATTAAGCTCAAAGTCCTTTGCACAACCTTTAAAACTTTCAGATATCTGGAAAACCACAAAATACAAATAAAATATAAAAATGATCCGGGGTGGTCCAGACAGTCTAACTAAATCCACGAACGAAAGAAATGTTTTAATAATTTGTATTAGAAATTTGTAATTACTGTAGTTAGTTAGTTAGTTAGATATTTTATTTCATTTTTATTTGTATGCACTGCAGGAGCGAAGATCTTGTCGGAGAGAATTTCATATAATGCTGGTTCAGTAAAACTGAACGATGCCTGCTAATGAAGTAAACGCTCTAACCGAATTTTAAATCAAATTCGAGTCGTTGAGGCTGAGCCTACATCAGTGACGGACGAGTCCTAAGATTAGAATCGAGAACCTATGAAACCCCATTCAAACTCTTAACCAAATACGCCATTGGATCAGCCAAAGTACAACTACTTTATATATAAATGAGACCGAATACTTGCCACATTTCTGGGTGGCTTAAATTTGTCTGGCAGGCCCCCTACATATATGGGCTCCGCCACGGCTGATGTTCGACGAATTGAGTCAGATATGGGCGGAGTATCATCAACCTGAATCTGAATCCTATTGGTCGACTTTATTAACGTTACCTGCAAAGAAAAACATAATGAAAAGAATACATTAAGTCAAAATAAAGTCAACAACAGTTAAAAAATCAAGCCAACAGGAAAATTCGGATTTAGCGTCGAATTAATCAGTTATATGTATGTAGGCTATATTAGGTATGTATTTTGTATGTATCTTTTTATTTTGTTTCATCTTACATACTTGTCTATTGTCTAATGTACTTATTATGTCGGGTTCTTAAAACCAATTGCTTATTATATTGGGCACATATTTGCGCCTTCGGGTCTTTGTGTCCTTTTTCTGTAAAACTGAATTCTTGAATATGTCTGATTTTAACTTCAACGGGAAAAAAGATAATAAAACAATAAAAAATATTAAATACGGAAAATAAAAGTTGAGTTGTAATGAAATTTTGAAAACGATCATAGAACGAGAATTTGATTAGTGTAGTCATACAAGATATTTCTATTATGAATCACATTTTAGCTGGAAGTTTCTGGTGAATATTTAAATAAAAGAAATTCTGATGAAAGAGCGGAATCGAAATTATCCTATCAAAATGTTGTATATTTTTCTTTGAGCTATAAGTGGAATAACTAATAAACATATTCTGCTACAAAATTGAATTCAATGAAACACATTAAAATGAGGATTTAGAGGAGACAAAATAAACAAGTAGTCACAAAACAATGCAAGCAAACACACACAAAATCAAACACACAACAATCGGCCGACAGTATAGCACAAAGTACCTATCTAGCTTACCATCTATGCACCAAAACGATCGTACATGCCCTGTGCCACAGCGCATCATTCTTGGATGAGGAAAGAGACCGTTGAACCTTTATTATTTTATCATTTACATACCATATATCACAGACCATCATCCCTATATGAGGAAACGGACGTAAAACCTCTATTGTAATATTTAAAATACCCTATGCCAGAGCCCATCAGCCACCAGCATATCACTGTGCATCAGTTTGGCCCCACGTGACGCGGGAACCTGATCATAGGCCACAGCCATCTTGTTCTGCAAGAGATGCAGTGCTATGTACTCTGTCTGGGCTGTGTTAGCTGCGTAGAACAGAAGGCCCTTGTCGTAGAATGTGCGGAACAGCATTGTCAAATTGAAACTGCAACAAATAAAGAAGGTAACACCAGTGGCGTAGCTTCAGATTCAGGGCCCCCTGCAACTATTGTCAATTTCGTTCCCGCCCCCCTCCCCCCCCCTCTGGTAGACATTGGTGCATGTTATCTTTTCACACTGGTAGACATCATATAACATAGTGTGGACTGTAGTAAATATAGTAATATGAAGGACGATTTATGTACCGCGTAAAATATCGTATCAAAAATAAACTGGCGGCTGGCCGGGCCCCCAAAGGACCCGGACCCTCCTGCTTTGCAGGGTCTGCAGGGGCGGTAGTTACGACTCTGAGTAACACTCTTATCCAGACGTCGATGACATCATCAGTGGAAGAGGAAACGGATGATAAACCGATATTACAGTTATTTGTTATTATTTAAAAAATGTAATTTTATTTTAGTTTTGTTATAATTTTTAATCATTTATCACAACACAGAATTGTAGCTCTACAGTAAAGTCACTACAATATAAATGTTCATGCGAATGAAAATAAAAGCCACGAATGCACTTAATTTCATTGATTTGATAGGTAATGATTAATTGATTGATTGATTGATATCTTACTTATCGTCCAGATACCCAGTGAGAATATTTACCACTGCGTGGCAGTTTTTAATTCCACCAAAAGATACTTCATTGGTGGAATCATTATAAATACACACTGATTGATAGATTAATGATTGATTGATTGAGTGATTGATTGATTGATTGGTAACTTACTTATCGTCTAGATGCTCAGTACGAATGTTCAATTCTGCATGGCTGTTCTTTATTCCACCAAACGATACAGCATTGGTGGCGTGCTTGTAGGTCCCGAAGTTATCCATAGCACAGGATCTCGGCATCTAATAAAATAATTATAACAAAGTTTTAACGTCCTTTGCCTCATCCAGGGATAATGATCTCGGCATCATCTATTATGATAGAAAAGTCATTGACATCATCTTTGATTTGAAAAGGCTTCTAAACTCTTACTTCTACTATAACGACTTTGTACTTTTAATCAAAATAAACATTATTACTACAACTATTATTTAGAAAGAAAAAAGCTTTAACTCCGACTCCGTGTTTTGTAATAGACGGCAGATCTATTTGTATAGTAAAGCTGTAATAAGCTTAACCCCAATCTTTGTGATGGTAGTGCATGATTGTGTCGAACCGTCTTAAAGATTGTGCTTCTGAACCTTGACGGTAAACAGACTGAAATATACTTATTATTTAAATTATTAATGTTATTTATGAAACCCCAGCATGCAAATTTTTCATAAATGTTAGTTTTTACACGTGTCCACTTGTAAAGTTGCATGGTGAGGTTAGTTGACCTCTGACCATGGTTTGACTCGCCTTCCATAATAATATTATTGTACGAGTTTACTGCTGCTAATTAAAATTAAAAATTAGATTTCAATTTTATATAGTTATAATAGGTACGATATAAATGGTATGAATACATACAAATAAAAGTAAATAATTTTTTTTAGACCCTATTGGAATTACGGAGATTACAATTTTATCTCCGACATTCAAGCAAATATTAAATGAAATTAATTTATTTCTAACATTTATAGCACATTATAACTGAAGTAACCCCCCATCTTCTTGTTTTTAATATATCATATAAAAATTCTGGCTCAAACTTAATAAATATATAACACAGGGTGTTGAATAAAAACGATGCTGGATGTAACCGATATAACAATGACGAATATTTTTTCCAAAAAAAATACAAAGGTCCATCTTTTCTCACCCAAAGATGATGTCAGGAACCTAGTAACGGCACTAATAGTTTAATGAATGTAGTTAGAAAAGTCGTCTTTACTATAATACGGTTAATGTCAATAGTTTGGTATAGAAAACTTGCAGCCAGTACTCACAGGGGTAGGACCAGGAGGTTTTCCCATGGTTGTAGAAAGCCACCAAGGTCCCCACCTCCTGGTTGTATACTCTGAAGATGGAGTGCTACCATTTTTGGATCCATTTGGATCAAATGGCGATTCAGTATCAGAACCAGGAGACTTGGTGCTTTCATCTGGAAATCTGGTGCCTTCACCTGGATATCTTGTGCCTTCACCTGGATATCTGGTTACTTCACCTGGATATCTTGTGCCTTCACCTGGGTATCTGGTTACTTCACCTGGATATCTTGTGCCTTCACCTGGATATCTGGTTACCTCACCTGGATATCTGGTGCCTTCACCTGGGTATCTGGTTACTTCACCTGGATATCTAGTGCCTTCACCTGGATATCTTGTCCCTTCACCTGGATATCTTGTGCCTTCACCTGGATATCTGGTTACTTCACCTGGATATCTTGTCCCTTCACCTGGATATCTTGTCCCTTCACCTGGATATCTTGTGCCTTCACCTGGGTATCTGGTTACTTCACCTGGATATCTGGTGCCTTCACCTGGGTATCTGGTTACTTCACCTGGATATCTTGTGCCTTCACCTGGATATCTTGTGCCTTCACCTGGGTATCTGGTTACTTCACCTGGATATCTGGTGCCTTCACCTGGGTA
>JAQFZF010000340.1:0-18667 GCA_034695365.1 Enchytraeus norvegicus
ACCATCGATGCGGAGTGCCTCTGATGCCATATTTCTCTAGTTTGTATAATAAAATACTATGATCGACCGTGTCAAAGTACATGCTATATGCCTATTACAGCATGCAGGCATATTAAAGTAAGCAACCTGTCGTAAGCTAAGCTTACGTCAAATTATTGCCATTTTTAGTAGGCCTAGGCAACGTAATCTATTTGCTGTTGACGGGGCATGGCCCTATCGGCGACAGTAATACGCAAATGCTGTTGTAATATAATTACAATAATTCCAGTCCTATAATAATAATACAATAATAATGGTCCCAGTTGGATGGCCGAGTCGATAGCAGGCTTGCCTGATAAGCAGTAGATCATGGGTTCGATTCCCAGCTGGGTCCGTCTCTGACAGTATCCTGGGATATGGAAGTAGACGTTAAACTTAGCTTTACAGCTTTTTAATGGACACAACACTATTAGTTGATAAATTGTTGTGCTCACTAACGAGCGATGTGTGTGAATAGCTTGGACCTGCCGTAGTTGAACACAAGTCACTTGACATCTTGACGTCTGTGTACAAGTTAACAGCATCATGCGATAAAGTTCTACAAGCCATTGACCTTAGAGGCCGAATCTTTAATACAAAATTATTACATTTTTCAAAAAGCCGAACGTGACGAAAGTCACGCATAACTTTTTTTTAAAGGCTAATCTACGAACGTTATCTAGGCCTACATAATGGGCCTGTATTACGTGTAGGCATCGGCGGATAAGTGTTAAAGTGGAGGAGTCCAAAAACGTTGGGTTTTATTAGGCCTACCTTCCCAATATTACAAATTCCATACAAAAATTGTCACCCTCTCAACAGTAGGACTTAAAAGCCCCTCTATTGAAACAAAATTCATTTTTCTCTCTCTCTCTCTCAGTGCACTGCCTAACGGCAGTAGGCTACACTGAGAGAGATGAGAGAGAGAATGAACACAGGTCCATGGCTTATAGGCCTAACTGATATTTTGTTTCCCACATTATCTTGGAGACACTTGGATGGTGGTATGCAAAAGCGGACCAACGATCAAAATAAAAAATCGTTGTTACTCGCGAAATATTAAAAAACCCATAAACTGACAGAATACAATTTTTGGCCAGTATTGTAGAACACCATTAAATCTAGTAAATATCAATAAACTATTTTCAATATTATGAGAACAATTTAGAAATATTGCTGAAATGAACACCATTTTTTACGATATTAAATTTTCTGATGGTCTTTAGTCCGATTTTTCATACGACCATTCACTTTGCTTGCTGTTGGGTCTCCTTAGTCAGTGACTGCGTTAGTGGGCTTCTACAAAACACGTGCAGCCATCGGTTGGTCTATTCTATGCTTGCCGGATCCAACACGGACTCCGTCCCTTCATCTTAAACATTGTAGGGGACCCTCCTCTCAAAGTTTCCCCTCGTTTAGGGCCCAAAAATAAGACTCGGAACACCTGTAATAAATCTTGTTTTTCTCATGACCGTTGTTAGTCACTGAACTTTCACTGTGCACATGTGATGAGTTAAATTTCGTTGGTGATAGCCTGGAAATCTCGTTTTCAATTTGACACTTCTGTTGCCGATTTGACATTCGAAACCTGAAAAGAAAATGGAACGCTGGTTGATTAATTAGGCTGCCCGAGTCAAAATTCTTCTCTATTCTTATCTACATGTGTCTCAAATTACATTTATCTGAATCTTGTATCAAGTTGAATGATTTATTAACTTAGAACTAACTATAGGCCTATTTAATTGCAGAAATAAGATTAGGTTGTCAGCAACTTCAGTGATGTATTTGTTACGCTTTATAACACAATTAGCTCTATAAATTGACTGAATGATGAAGGTCTGACTGATTGACTGAGAGAACATTTGTTTATTTTTAATATTATATGCATAATGCAATACAAATGAAGTGCATACAAATATCATGTACAAATGGGGAAGTTAAATGCATGAGTGCGCGGCCGTCATCAGTGAAGACAAATACATGCCTTATCTAACGGACCACAGTCACATAAAGAAAAGGATAAACTATTAATAGACCTATAAAAGCACAATAATCATTACCGTCAGTTATTTCCGTGAGTCGCGGTATAACACATTATAACCGTGACTGACTGAAGTCATATTGAATGATTGAAATGCAGCCTGAATAGGCCTGGGGCCCTGGAAAGTTTCTGTGGTAGAGGGGGGGAAGGCAAAATCGGCAGAGTCGGGGGCCCCCATATTTTCCCATATTTCCTCATATTGTCGGGGACCCCTCATATGTTTTCAAATCCCATATTTCTGAGCGGGGGGGGGGGGGCAATGCCCCCGTTCCGGCTCCCCTGGAATAGGCATAGGCCTTGATGTTGAAACATAGGCCTATTTGAACTTTTACTAATAGTTTAAAATCAAACGCAGTTCTTCGTTCATTCATTTAGAGCTTTAAACATAAAGGAACGCCTGTATCCTCAACTATTCTTATCAATGCCGTTAGGTCTATTTGCTTATAAACGTGTTAGAAGACGACGATAAAAAAGATATTTATTTAGTCCTAGGGCCTAAATAAATACAAAAGAATAAAAAAGTAATTCCCTTAACTATTTGCTTATCTAGCTACCGATTATCTAGAATTCATACAATTTAGGCTAGTCTATAGGCCCTGTGGCGGAGCCAGAAAAATTAATATTGGGGTGGGGGCAAAGAAAAATTTAAGAGGGGCATATAACATTGCCAGTTAGACCTACTATTACGTAGCCTACCTGAGAATTCTTAGGGAGGCGGATGGGGGGGGGAGGTGGGGGGGGGGGACGGAAGTTTTCTAAGGGGGCATCCGCCCTCCTCCCCTGGACCCCCCTTGGCGCCGCCAAAATAGACCTATGGGTGCCTATATCGTTCAGTGCTTAAGTTAAGAAAGGAGGACTAGGCTACTAGTTAAGAAACTAGGAGCCGCTCCTACTTTTCATTATTCTCGATTATCCAAACAGTAGGCCTATTTCTTGATATGGAGTGTAAGGAAATAAATTAAACTCCCCTCAATACTAAGGGTAAATTTTTGCATCGGGCCCTCCATTAGGTTTTTTCAGCTTATCTTGAACAAAAAACTACACAGGGTTGTCTTGATCAGAGTCCTTATATTAACTTTAGGCCTAATCTAGTAGGCCTAATATCTTTGGTCGTGATAGGCTTCTCGTGATACCAACAATGTTGCACTTTAGATAAGCTGTTGTGAAGGCTAAACTGTAAGTTATTTACCTAGGCGGCTAGACCTACTATTAGGCTCCATTTTTCTTACTAAATTAGTAGGTCCTATCAAAACTGATCAGAAATAAAGCTGGGTATCATAAAGCTGGGCATCAAGAAACTATTTACTCGGCATCTTATTATAGAGTTTGACGTGGCTATTCTATTACAGTGCTTAACATTCTATAAGCAAGAAAAGCAACGATGATCTTTCTATTAGTGTTGAGCGCCCTAATCACCGTGTCTTCCGCGCAGTAAGTGCTGTCACTATAACTAGGCCCATTATTATCATCATAGAAGTGATAGACTGGTCAAGGGTCGTGCTTTTCAAACGCCGGTCCGTGGATCCTCGGCCGCCTGTCTGCGATGAGCTGGCGAATATTAACGAAATTATGTGAATGGGGGACGTACATTAGGCCTAGGCCTATGTTTTTTGCAGACTATCGGAGAATTGCAGCAGGAACAATAGGCCTATGTGCAGAAGGATTATTAAATAATACTAACAAAGGCCCTAATTGATATTAAAATAACATTATGCCTACTAGAGTAAAACACATGAAAATGGTAGGCCTAGCTGTAGTTTAGGCCTATGGTAGGCCTATAAAAATAAAAATAAAATCGAAGACAATGTGATAATAGCCTAGGCCTACATAGAATAGGCTATTATGAAATTCATAATTAGGGACATAAAGTGAGGGAGACCTAGGAGGTCTAAAGACTTTGAAATATCTTGGTGTATCATTGCGTAAAATTTCAGTTGAGCAAAAGTAGCCTACAGAAATTTAGATCCTGTTAAAGATGCCCTAAGCCTACTAAAATAGCATATGGGCCTATCCTCCTTTACTCAAGGATTGAAATGAGATGAATCTAATATTGATGCAGAGAATTCTTAAAACGACGATTTGATAATTCTTTTCGATTAACCAACACACAGCCCGGTACGATTAATGTAGACTACTTGACCACCGAATTGATCAAAGAGCAGTCTAGGCCTACCCATATTTCAATTTATGAATAATTACGATCGTTCCAAAAAATTATCTAATGAAATATTATCTTTTAAATTTTCTACCACAACACAGGGTTTACTCGTGCGCTGACGGGTACTGTGCCGCAAACTTTGGCTCAGACAGGAGAGATTTTCTCGGGTGTACCTACTTCTGCTATCTTGACGCCAACGCTGACGGCTTCCTAGGCAGGTTCGAGGTTCAAATCATCTTCAGGACCTGGAACAATGGAGGTAGGCCTATATGTTTATTCTATGGAGAAGAAAAGCGGCGGTGGTTAATAGCCTATAATAGGCCTAGACTTCTTTCATATGCTAAGGTTAAGAACATCTGAAGTTATCCGAATTTTCATAGGATTTCCCTTATAGATGCAAACTAGTGGCTATAGGCCAAGTAGGCTATGTAGAATATGGCGTTTACATTGATTAATCAAATATTCAACCACTAGATTTTGAAAAATATCTTGTTGAGGATTAAGATTAGGCGAATTGTTAGGATTGGGCGAACTGTTAGGATCAAGAGTTAGGCAGATGATGACTTCAACCAGGCACTCTTCAAATGATGTGAAGTGTTTAGTGTTACGTGTTGAAATGTTATATCTACAAATTAGTCTGACAAGATTGAACCAAAGTTAGCCTATAGTGTTCTGACGTTAGGCTTTTAAATTTTAGAAGTTCAGAACGTTAATCATTAACGGTTAGTGCCTGATATGCTGTAACATACAAATATCGTATAGGTAGCCTAATCTTAGTAATCTATATAAATATGAGAAAATATGAGAAAATATGAGAAAATGCAGCTCTGACGATGTTTTCCGCTGCCCTTCTCAATATAGCAGACTCTCATATGTGCATGATATGACTTGTGTTTAGAGGCTGTCAGCTGTCTTCGAATGATGCTATCGGGTATGGACCTGGGTCACCTGGCTAACAACAAGCAGACAAGTGTGCTGCCCATTCGCCCCTGAGCTGATGTCGTCAGATGACTAAACCGACAATACGAGTTGTATTTATGGTGATTCTATATAATTAATCTCGAGTCATGACTGAATAATATGTAAACTCTGTACAGCGGCGACATGTGATAGAGAATGCTTCGTGACGAACTACAGCGCCGCTCTGCCCGTGTGTCCATCAGAGGCAGACGTGGCCTTTGAGTCCATGGCTGCACTAACACCTGAAGACCCCAACAGCGTCACAAACAACGACGTTAACGCTTACTACGCTCAACTGGAAGCCATTCAAGGAGGAAGTAAGTTGATTTAATACAAATATAGGCCTACATTATCAATCTATCAATAGCTTTTATATAGCGCACTCTTAATTAAGTCTCAGAAGCTCTTTGAATAGTAAAAGCTAGAGTGACCTAATCTGCCATAATATATTTAGGCTAAACAAGCTGTCACAGTGAGCAAATTAAGCAATTAAAAACGATTGAACGCACATTTTGGCACAAATGTAGGCCTATGTTAACAAGGGTACGTGTCCCCCCCCCTAGCGACACTCAACATTTAAAGGGGGTTCGAATTTTCCAAAGGCGAGGGGTCTGACCCGGGAGACCCCTTCAAACTAAGGGTTCATCCATATATTACATCATCACCGGGGGAGGGGAGGGGTTTGGGCCTTGATGACGTCATCAATTACAACTTTTTTTACATACCTTTAACCTAAACGCAAAACCGAACAAATTTCTTCACTAAATCTCAAACATTTCTTCGCGAAACCCCACAATTTATGCTTAAACATACTAATTAAAAAAAGCCTCTTTGGTTTGCAGAACATAACAAATTTGGCACATATTTTACCTCTTTCCTTCTACTCCCCCCCCCCATGACCGACTACACGCTGCCCCACCGATCGACCGAGTGGTGATAGATGACCGACCCCAAGTGATGACGTGATCAAGGGGGGGGGTCGGGACCCTTGATGACGGTTAATGACGAGGGGACGGGGAGTCAAAAATTCTCGAAAAAGTGATGATGTCATATTTGAATGAAGCCTAACCTACCAGGTATCTGGTAGGTTAACCCTAACCTACCAGGTATCTGGTAGGTTAGGGTTACCGCGACTACACAGATAGGATGAGAGCAAGGAGAATACAGTGTCCAGGCCTAATAGAATACAGAATACAGTGTCCATAATACAGTGTCCAGTGTCCAGAATATCCAGTGTCCAGAATACAGTGTCCAGGTTTCGTGCCTACCAGGTGTCTGGTAGGTTAGTGGATATCGGCGCTTGCGGCATTGTGCGCTCTAAAAGGAAATGATACGTCTAATCATGGAGGGAACAAAAAAAACGCAACTAAGAAAAGAAAACCCTGTAAACACGTTTGGTTGACAACTTGACATATGTGTGAAAAAAGGAAGATTAAAGAAATTAATTATCCCCCTCAGCCATTATCTTGCACCCTTGTCTATCATTACCTGTAGGCTATAGGTTAGGTTTATTATAATCTATTTATGATGCGGGGGAGGAGGAAAACACGAAGTTTACCTTCTTCTTTAACTTTGGATAATTAGCCTACTCTATTATAGCTAGAATTAATCTATTTTACAAATAATGGAGTAGGTCAATTGACAATTTATAAGCCTATGTATTTCTTTAAGCTAATCACATTCAAGAATCAGAAAAATCTTTCTATCGAACCATAAGCTGCGCCCACCATCCCCCAAGTAGTGGATCTACACTGATTCAAGGGCAGAAACGAATTGCCCCAATCAATAGGAACAAGGCTATTTTCAAACTAAAGATTCTTACAAATGACAGGAAATCGTGGCCGCTGGAGACAATTACGTTTCCCGAGGCGATATATAGAGGCACAGAATATCCCTTGTCACATCAGTATTTCTTGCATTATACATAGACGATTAATTATTTGGTAGATATGATCCACAGCGTTAATTTATCACGTTTGCCTTGTTAATATTGCAGATCCTGTTGGACCAGAAGCTTTCCGTCAGCACTGGCTTCCGGTAAGTTTCAAGGATAATAATTTCTCGATATTATCACAAACATGACTGACGCACATATAGGCTACTTACAGCAAAGTTGGCGTTTGATAATTAAACAAACACTAATACAGGCTTTTCAGATTTCCAGAGTAGAAACTTTTGTCGTAATATTGGACTAAAGACATAAATTATATAGTTAAATTCAAATGTAACATAGGCAGCTGATTCTGCTACAGAGCAGATTCAGCTTTTGATAGGCTAGACTACTTAACCCCCCAACATGTCGCCAAAAGCGCTTGCTAGACTTCGGCTAGAATGTGCTCTATAAAATATAATCCATTTATATAATTTGTCGTATTTGTCATAGCATTTGTCGTCACGGCGTGAAATCAAACTTTTACTTGCAACATGAGCTGAGCTCCCTATCTCTCGCTCTCTCTTCCGATTACACTCAATAATAATCTACCGTATAGTTTGTGAAACATATTTCTTGAAACATTTGCTCAATCTCTCGTTTGCTCGTATCATTGACTAACGACTATTTGTTATTGATTTATTGATTGGTTAATACTTTCTTGTAACGATTATTTCAGGGTTATGTCGATCCAGATTGTGACATGCCGTTCCCTTAATCTATTCAAGTCACATTCAGACCTGATAGCATCATGGCCTGTACCAGTGCTCCTGAATATCAAAATCTACAGTGCCCATGGTAGAAAATATTATACAAGTAATCATAGTAATCTGTAAAGTTTATAAACTATTGTGCAGACAAATATTCAGTTTGGTTTTATAGTAATTGTCATTCAGTATTTTTTACAGTTTGATGGAATTGTTATTTGGGTACATAAAATCGAAACAGTTTGATAATGATAAATTTAGTGGAACAGGAAATTGTTTTAGTTATTACAATTTATTTAGACGTTTCAGTTTGAATGTATTTTAAAACATTGTAAGGAATGATTTTAAAACAATCTTAATTCGAAGCACACGGTCGGCCTACTCTGCACGTCCTGGTTGGACTGCTGGAAGCAGTAATTTACATTATAGGAGTATAGGCTACTTTGGGATTTTCTTGGATCGAATCGTAGATTTTGGCTGTGCATCGTTTAGCAGACTTTGATATTGCTTATTTGAAGTGACTGCCAGTCCGGCAGTCACTTCAAAGTGCTGGATGTGGTCATCGACGACGATAGCACTATAATTGTTGTTATTATCACATAACAGCTGCCATATATAACAAAATAACGCCCACGCAATAGATACACACTGATATTGTATAATATAAATATGCAAGTGAATTAGTATCAATAATGATGCGAGTCATAATCTATCATTCGAATACTTACCTACATGCACATCAATGCATATATAACATGCAAATAATACAAGTTGGTCAGTACGACACAAATTATACAGTGGCTACATATTGTTCTGTCATATGAAGGCAATGGATAAAAGGATGTGGTCTATAGAAGACTGGTCTACATGATTGTAGTAGTCTGGTCCTTTACAGTACAGTACATGAGCACTGCTGAGAGTTAAGAGTACACCATAATTATAAGAGTTTGCGATCAATATGCAAATAAATACCTGGATGTTACTGCATATTGGTGATCTTGTAAGTAGCAAACATCATTCAAACGACAAATATAAAAGGTAATACATTAGTCTACATTACTTTTACAACGTCTGGCATTTCTTTCCTCATTGCTAATAGACGATTGATGAACATTAATTTTTTACTGAATATATTAGGCCTACTCAGTATTTACTAACAGTCCACATAATTATAACTAAACATGAATCTTAGATGTAGCATCAGCTCTCAACATTGTCACTCATGATTGTTTCTCAATTTAGAGTATTAGGTAACGCAATATGTTGCTTTTTAGAATTCATATACACTTATCTAAAATCTACTGTACTCTCCAATCAATATTTCTCAAACACAGGCAGTTGATAGATTGTGTTGAGCCGTCTTAAAAAGAATCTATAAACTTCTGACCTCGACGCTAAACACAGTCAAACCATAGATATGTATATATTATACAACATAACAAGAGGGATTGTTTCATTACCAAAGGATGATCTGAGAGACGAACCCGTTTTAGAACCGATCAGACCATATTAGCAAAGCTTGCGCTAAATAACTCTAAGTAAAGAATTTTAACTTTATCAAAGCACCTCTGAGATACCTAGTATATAGAGGCGCAATAAAATGTCATTTTGTATTGTATTGAATTGTAAGCGTATCTTCAACATTCCTGTCAGACTAATTTCCTAAACAATCATACGACTAACTAAAATATCAAAACACAATCATGTGGCAAAACAGTAAAGTCACACAGTTACATGCTGGTACTCTATTACTGATATCATTCAGATAACATCCTATAGTGGATATTAAAATATTTCATTAAACTAAAAAATATTCACCAGTGTTGACATATCTTCACGATCTAATATGACGTCAGAGAAGTATTAAGAGCAATGAGATTATGAGTAGGCTTAGGAACTGGTTGTATCAATCAAATATTGAATAGTCAATATTGAATACATTGAACTATAACGTCCAACCTTATAAAATTGGATTAAAATGTATGTCATTCATCAATGGCACACAGTTTTAGCAATGACGACAAGATATTTGGTAGCTTACGATAAATTATTTTATTTATTATTACAATACTTATATAATTAATATTAATCTTCATCAATGTTGGCATGCAGAATTACATGGCAAAAAATCTTTTGAATTCTCTAACGTACAGTAAATTGGACCCAGGGAATAACAGATGTCAAGAGCACAGAGTTCTATGGCAGGACCAGGAAGGGACAAAAGGGTGGATTACCCACTCCCCCTAAAAGCCTTATATTCAACAACATGATCATGAATTTTCTCTCTTTGGTAGTAGTTTAAATCTTGTTATTTTAGTCCCGGTTGGATAGCTTAATCGGATGCGGCCATGCCTGATTAAAGCACGAATCTTAACCGGGTTTAGTTAAAAGATAAGTTTTAAATAAGATTTAGATATCAGATAAGTTTTCATGTCCAAAGATACTGTATCTCACAGTATCTTTGAAAATGGAAACAGACGTTAAACTTTGCTTTACAGATAAATTAGCTTTTACTTCTCCCTAAAAATCTGTTTAGTTCTGCACTGGCTACATAAGTACATCAGTAAATACGGTCAGCAGACAGTAGTCTGCCACCGGTTACGTAATGATAATTATGATGATGATAATAATAATAATAAAGGTTAAGGGTAAATTTCTTCATCCAAGGATGACGTCAGGGGCGTCATATAGATAATACAGTCAGCAGCAAGAGTACACGAGAGAGAAGGGATTATCGCCGAGTAACGGCTACGAGTAACATCCATCAAAGAAAGGATGTGTGACAGCACTGTTCAATGTGATACGATGTGATGGCTTGTATTCCAACATAAGAGCGATCAGATCAAATAACTGCTGATGTAGTGTCGAGTCTGACTTCATATATCTCTGCACATACAATAACAATACAAGCATACAATAATCAATCAATCGATTGATATACCAATATCATACACTTAATAACATACAAGAATGCACTTCAATGAATATTTATAAGCAATAACATACAAGAATACACTAACTCAATCAAGCGATATATAATATACACAATATACAGGGACAACCTGGGACATATTATGTAAACAACCAGCCTTCAATCAATTTTCTTAATGTATATTATACTATTTATATGCTTGTGAAAAATCTCATACATCACATAATAAACATCTGGTATATAATTATATCGAAAATATTAAAAAATATATATATATCTCAAATGATAACATCAGACAACACTAACCATTAGAGGTTTACACTCCTCCCTCACTGCCTTGCCGTCCTTACTCTTCTCATCCCAGACCAATCGGTCTCCTCGAAAATACTTTGTCTTCCTGTGGCAAGCATAGCAAAAACAAAAGAATAAATGTGACCCACCACGGCAAATATGCGCTTGTCGCCAAAAAATATCCTGAGTAAAATGCATTCAAAGTTGAAATTTGTAAAAATGTTGTATAGAACTCTTTATAATTTCAATTTCTAAAACTTTGGATAGCGTAGTCACTAGTCACATTGAAACGAGTTATATGTTATTTTAAAGGTTTCACTGAACACAAAACAATGGAATAATAAGACAATTTTTTGAAAAAATTATACTGAGTAAAAATTTACATTTAAAGTTTAAATTTTAATAAAATTTGCATATAGCTGTTATACTTTCAATTTTTATAACTTTGGATAGGGTAGTCTGATTTAAACAAACTATATGCTCAGTAAGACCTTTAAAATGTTAAAGGTCTTACTGAGCACAATGCAATGGAATAATAAAACGATTTTGATTTTTTTCGACAAGCGCCTATATTTGCCATGGTAGGTCACACATTACAATTATATAAACAGTACATAAAAGTGCTAAAACTGAACAATGTAAAGTGTTGCATGATGAATTTGAAACATCTCGAAGATACACTAAAACTGACTGCAATAAGAGTGAATGGAATACAAATATAATACATATGCTGACTGGGATTGGAAAAATGGTAAACGTGTTTGCCTCAGAATCGAGTGATGGCTAGTGGAGTGGGAACGATTCCCAGGTCAGTTGAAAACTATCCATGTATCCACGTATCGTGTATCGGTGCCTGGAACATGGAAGTCTGATCGTCTATCTGAGCTTGCAGCCATTGAGGTGCTATCAAAGAGCAAAGGTACGATTAATCATGGAGTGACAAAATAATTATAAAATCACGCAAATTAGGAAAGGAACTAGCATGTACGCTTATCATGTGTGAAAATATGTGGAAAAAATCAATAATATATTATCTTATGTCAATACGAAATATACAGTGATAGGTCTATTAAAGTTGTCCAGAAAATTAACCTAGAATTTATTAAGATAGTTATAGTTTCATACGAATAAATGTAAGCTAAAGAAGGCCTACTACCAATCTAAGTGCTAATGATTTACAGATTCAGAAAGGCTAAGCAAAAATGAAAATATTATAGTTTAATAGAAAGCAAACAAATATGCAATAACTATTGGAGTACATACGAGGACTTGAGCGCCATTGATGAAGGAATTGGTCCCAGAATTCTCTGCATCATTGCTAAATGCTCCACGTTATCATGTGTCTATGCAAACATACACATTAATGATCGGTCAATGAAAGTATTAGTATAATCATAGTTAATACTAAATATCAATATAAAATAATACTCATCATCAGTGACTTCAAGTGACTATCAAGAGACCAACAAGCGCACCGGTAAGATCAGCACACACACTTCCAAGCAGACACTTACGCGCACACACACAAAGACACACATGATGAGGCACACATTGACCCCACTCAGGCATAAGATGGAGAATGAAATGTACATTGATCACCGTCCTACATTGACATCCATCACATCATCCTTGGATGAGGAAACAGACGTTGACCATTCATTTTGCCCAGATAGACTCGCATCTATAATTCGTAATATCTATACATAGAGATTGACTCTAACGTATAAACATATACAATTCTACATACGCAGAGACATGCACATATTAGATTTGAAGTATTTCAAACCTGAAACATGGTGTGACCAGTGTAGAGTTCAAATATAATACAACCAATACTCCATACGTCACACGACTCGTTCCAACCTACTTCTGCTCACAAACAAAACATATTAGCTTAGTACATTCACAATAATTATATAATTCTTATAAATGCAATATAAATATAAACCTATTAAGTACTATCATTTGCATATTTTCTCTAATTACAATTTGTTTTATTTTAAATATTATTTATTTAGAATAACTAAGAATATCAGTTATAAAATATTGTGTCTTTTGCTATCAGATCTGACACACTCAAAACTGTTACAATTATTATAACATGCAGCAGCAAGAAATGCATACATGTCTCCATGGCTAAGTGCAGTGGTTAATCGATGAGTTTTGAGTCAAAGGTCCGGTTCAATACCCAGAAAAGCCAATCAGTGAGTAAAATCTCGAATATGCAAATGGACAAGAAAGCCCCCATCCTTTTGTGGGATGGATTATTTGACATCATGTTACAAACTCTAGGACAATATTGTTTGTACCATCGATACGTTAAGCATCTATTAGTACTAAGGAACAGACAAACGTGTACATTACATAAAAATCTATATAACAAACCACTATAGGGCCCACATATGCAATGTAATTAACAGGACAAGCCAAGTACAACCCTACACATACACGTCATGCAGTAAAAGTGACGGTAGAAACTTAGTACATGCACACAAGTACAAAACATAATTGACAGTACAAACCTAGTACAACTTCCGGAGCTCTGTAGTGCCGAGTTGATACGATACGACTGTGATGTTCGTCTTCAAACGTCGCTGAGCCGAAGTCTATGAGACGTATATCAGCGCATTTAATGCGTCTTATGTCACGATCCTATACAAAATAAAATATTTATTTGTTAATAGACATCATATGAAAGTGCAATAAAGGTTATAAAGTGCAATAAAGGATAGAAACATCTCGTGTGCTTGACAGATGGTGTGATTATCCCGCAAAATAGTAGACTGGGTGAAGGAATTTTTACTTGGACTTGCCATTTGGGGGAATAGCTAAACAAACACGTCTATCAGCAGAATATTGTTTTCGAAAGAAACTCTAGTTACATAGGAAAAGGGATTAAAATAACTGCAGAAAGTTATCAATTGGAATACACATTACACAAGAATAGCACAATGCATCATGTATAGTATTTGTATACGGCTTAATGTTGGTTTCCTTAACCAAGGATGATGCGTTGACACAATCAGCTGATTCTGTCTAATGCAGCAGTTCTCAACCTTTTGAAGCCCTTGGACCACTTTAAAAAAATGTCTGTGTGTTTACCAGTGGTGGTTGAGAACCGCTGGTCTAATGTTAAGATTCATCCTCATAAGGCAAGAGTAGATGCGAGATGGGTCAGGCTTTCTTATATCCACACATGCATTGCACAGCTTAAGGAATGGCGAATGTATTCAATTAGGCCTAAATTCTGATAACAATTACAATAATATAATGTACCAGCAAATGCTACGATATCTTCAGTTCAGATATGTTTCAGATATGGTCTTCAGTTAGAAGCTGTACAAAAATTTAGGCTAACTGGTAATTGATCAAAGTCCACTTCACCTTCTGACAGTCACAACGGAGACATAAAAAACAACACCCAATTCACCCAACTAGAACTATGTTTTAGTAGTAACTGTGTTACAGAAAACAGATAAAATATTTCAGAATTAACAAATTTTTTTAAGACGATAGTACCTTGCCACGTATTCTCTTGGTCGCGTGATGTTCGGAGTCTGAGCTGACGAACAAAATGTTCTCTGGTTTGAGATCCGTGTGCGTTAACCGGTGCTCGTGCAAAACTGTACACAATATATCATGTTTTAAATATATATACTATATAGGTCGTTATTCATTTTTATTAAAAAAATAAAATGCAATTGCTTGCAAAGCGGTCTTAAAGACCGATTCCGGCCAAAACACTGCTATAGAAACTGTAGTTGTAAAGAAAATGTTTAAACGAAAATTGACAACAATCTTTCACAAATCAATCAACACAATAAAGAAAATGCACGCAAGCATGTATAGTGCATACATCCGAATTAAAATGCATTGCTAAGATAAAGTATGCTTGGAAACAAAGTAGAAGTAACTTATTGCCTCATGATGGCCCTCACAAAGGGTGACGCATCTCACATAGTCAATAATGAACTTCCAATTCTATCAGGCTGGTTCAAGGCTAATAGGCTATCTCTGAACATTTTAAAGACTAACTTTATGATATTCGGCTATAAACATCTTCCCAGGGACAATTTTACATAAAATCGACAATAACATTATTTCTAGAGCAGAAACTACAAAGTCTTTGGGAGTTATTATAGATGATAAATTAAAATGGCATCATCATATTTCCCACCTAGCACTGAAATTCTCAAAATCTATATGCATCCGAAATCCTTTAAAAACTAAACCACCAAAAAGTTGCTCGCTGACTCTATACTACAGTCAGATATATCTTCATTTAATATATTGCAATATCATATGGGGTGGTGCATCTAAAACAATAATTAAATAATTAGATGTACTCCAAAAGCGTGCTATTCACTTCATAACCAAATCCAACTACCTAAGCCATACAATTACTTTATTTAAAGAATTAGATATTTTAAAATTTGATTATATAAATTTGCATGGTTGCTGTGTTTTATGTTTATATTTCTCTGTAAAGAATTGCAAAAAGTCTGCAATCACTCTCACTATCTGTGTAACCCTTCACACTCTGCATATAATTTCAGACGTACCTCTGGGTTTATTATGCCTACATTTAGAACTACTACTCGTGAAAAATGTATCTGTATACAAAGATACGTGGTCCCGGATATTTGGACTCGCTGCCATCCAATGTACGTTCGGCTCCTTCAAGCAATTCGTTTAAAGTAAAATTGCGAAAATGTATGCTGGGCAGCTACTAGATCTATATGAAGCTATTATTAATAAATAGCTATTATCCGACAGCGGATCCGTATGTGCGGGGTTCGAATCCGAGGCTCACCCTTCACTGATATCCCTTTTGAGAGATGAAACTGACATTGAATTCGGCTTTAGCCTTTAATTCATACATGAATTTAATGTTAACCTGATATCTGATAAACCTATGATTTTACTAATTGCACTTCTAACTTTATGTTTTTGCACATCATTGTTGTATAATTAACACCAATTTCAAGAACTCTTATCAATTTAATTTAGCTTAGTTTATATTCATTTTACTTCCATAGATCCATGGAAAGATGAACTACAACTATACCTGACTGGCTATTGACAAATATTAACGTGACAAGTTAATTGCTCTCTAGAGTTCATAGTTTTAATCAATTATGTTTAAATACCTATATCTCTTAAGATAACTTTTCTTTTCTTTTCTTTCTGTCTCTTCTTTCTTTGACTTCCACCATAGTTTTTTTTGTTATTCGTCTATTTTCACATATGACACACTGCACATGCTAGTTTCCTTGCTTATTTGCTGTTTCTTTTTGTTATTTTAATCAGTCCATGATTAATCGTACCTTTGCCTTTTGCTGGTGCTTCAAGTGACCAGCGCAGATACACAATTAGCCTTCCATTTTCCACGCACCGATACGCACCCATGCCCAAGGGAGACGGGGATATTTTGTCAGGTGAGCTGGGAATCGTTCCCAGGCTTCGAGTCATCACTCAATCCTGAGTCAAGCATGCTAACCGCTTCACTAAATCCCCATCGGCAGTTACCGTGTTCGATGTTAAAATCATGTGTATGTTTCACTCTGTTGTATATTATGCAGAGACCTTAGAGGGTTGCACTCTTTTTGGTGCTCAAATAAATAAATAAATTTGAGACTGACTCACTTAGCTCACAGCACGATTCTACCACACAATTGGCTCATACTGAATGAACCGACTAGTAGAAACTTGCAAGTATTAAATACTACTTACATCTAACAGCCTGACAGAGTTGATATGAGATGTGTTGAACCTGCTCCATGGGATAGGCTTGATAGCAGTTCCTTCTCTACAAATCAACATCATATATCATTATCATCATCATAACATGTTGCTGTTGCCTGCCAGGATGTCATTTCTAGTGCTGATACCCTACATCTCCTCACAGGGAAGTAAACGTCATCAGGTGCACAGCAGCTCTGTCACTTGTTATGCAAGCCTAATATTCTAAAGACTAAACCTGTATTGAATATCAGTTTGCAGTCGAATGACTATATCAGTGACGGGTGAACCCTGGGATTCAAATATGGAACCCGATTCAGACGCTTAACCATTGGGCCAGCCAATGACGGTCTTATCTAGTCATGTATAAAACTGATCTGGATTAAATAATCTCTCCGAACATGAGCAGCTATTAATAGCACTTCAAGGTCGCTCTAGAAAGCATAAAATTCTCTAATTCCCACAAAAGTGGGTGTAGGGAGCCAATAAAATATTCAATAAAATGAGATAAGCATTCTTCACGCTCTATCTATTATTATCATGATAGCAACAACATTCGCATCATAGTTTTAATTCTAAAAGTAGGCTACTGCATCAAGGCTACCACACTGTCAAGGAGCCATGTCCAATGTTGGCCATGTACACTGTACAGTGTCACAGGACGATAAAACTGGTCTTCGTTATTCTGCAAAATCAAAATGACACCATCGTTGAATTGTATTGTAGGCATAACATAGACATTGTAAGGCAAAGCTTATAATACTGACGAGCAGGCAATTGAAAGTTTGATATAATATTAACAGAGATACTTACCATAAATTCAAAGACACTAAGCCCCAGCATGTCGAATGCTATACACATGTGTCCATAGTAATCAAACCAGTCCAACATCCTGATACATAGGCTGCAACAACACAGAGTATGATGAGTTATAAAAAATAAATCTTTATGAAAAAAACCATAAGAAAAAATTATGCAAATTTTTACACAAATGAAATTGCATTAAAATTAAATGATATCATCAAATAAAACAATTTTTTCTCTCCAAAATTCAGGTGTAGGTTGGTCAACTTATGCATAACATCATCCATCTACATTGTACATGTATATTAGGGTGGTCCTTATATAGGGTCAGATTTTAAAATCGGAGGAATATTGACGGGCGCCCCCTAAATTGGTTCCGTATGATGTAAAAACACTCCACAATTTTTTTTATATTTTTCTACTAATATTTAGGGTGTGCTCAACGAGCATAACTATTCAGTAGCATATCGAGTTTTGCGGAGCCGTTTCATTATTGCTATGTGTGATGAATCATTGAGTATTGTAGATACTAATTGCAATAATAACAGTACGTAAGTAAAGAAATGAATAAAGAAACATTTGAATTGTATTTTATTCAAACTGCAAAATCACAATAATTGTACATATTCTGTTTGAAAATTGAAATGTCAAGATTAAGAGTTAATGGTGATCATTGATGGTTCTTTTACGGTGATGATGACGCTTCACATCTCTTTAGTAAAGCTGCCTTAGTGATGGACGGAAGAAGCTTACAGCGCTGTGCAACTACTTGAAGGATGAATTGAGTTTACTCTTCAATGACCTTGAACTTTCTCCATCAGAATATATGGAGTTTATGTGCTTCTTGAAGTAACGCTTGCGTAACATATTGTATTTGGCAAGTCGTCTTCATATCCTTAGAGTTTGTGTTGGAGGAAGTATTTACTACATAAATGGCCCTTTCATTAGCTCCAGAATCAATCAATCAATCAATGAGGATTTAACGTCTGGTTCCTCACCCAAAGGCAATGTCAGGGACGTCTCAAGCGGGATGTGCAACTACAGACAGCATCCAACCACCAGAACACTCCTGCAAATGCACAAG
>JAQFZF010000341.1:0-18666 GCA_034695365.1 Enchytraeus norvegicus
TTAGGTGCGGAAAAGGCAAAGCCTTTGTGATGAGACGGACTTGTTGGGTTGGTCGATGATGTGCTCATTAAAGAGCGAGATAGTTGATTGTGTGTATGAATTTTTGCCTTGAACCTGCCACGTAGCAGAGCACTGGATAGATAGTACTCTGTGTGAACATTGAACAATGAATCCTACAATTAGTGGTTAGAGGGTGTCAGCACCACAGCTGGCATCCTGGGTGAGCAACAATAAAGACAACAAGTTACCTATGTAATACAGTTTCATGCCGGGCATGTACATGTTAGAGTAAGATGAAACTTATATCACTAGACCTATTCACTTTATTTGGTTGACAATGTATATTATTATAAACCTCAACAGATATGAACTATTTTAGCAGCTTCAGCTAATGAGCACATGTAAGTCATTGTAGCCTATACTACTACGATGTACATTATAAGATTCTAACGGTAAAACAATCTTCATTAGAAAAAAAATCAGGTTAGAGGGTGTATGACCAAGACTGGAGACTTTGGGGAGCCGGAGATGGTTGAATTCCACAAAGTTTGAGGTGGTGGGACAGGGTATTATATGCCCACCCCAGAGAGATAAAGTGAGATATCATAGTTTATAAACAAAGTTTTATCTCAATAAGGGCATCACTGGGGTCTGTCATTCAGGGCATAACAATTCACGATTATCCTCATGAGTGAGACATATTTGTTTTACTCAGTCCTCTAGCAAAACAATTAGGGGTGTAAAGGAACAGTATGGACCCCCACGGACGAGGATTTAGGGGTCCGAGGAGTTGTGGGGAGCATGGCCCCATTCGATCTAAGAGGATCGGGAGGAGGTGGTTTTCCTCGTTTGAAAACTGTTGCAATTTGACCCATTCAAATTATTCATATTTTTAACCCTTGGCCCCTCGATATGCCTCTATTTAACCCGACCCCCTCGATTTAATCACCAAGATTCATTGGACCCCCATGACATTGGACCAGGTCCCCGGCCCTGTGTACGATACTATGATAGTGTATAAACAAGTTGAGACTTGGTGCATATGAAACACGTGCATTGACAACAACAGATGGAAAGCAACAGTTTCTCATGTTTCTGACTTTACAGCGGTTGTTCGTGTTGTTGCTTGCACTGTTGTTGTTGTTGTTGCGGGTGAAGTTGTTCCTAATTCTTGTAGTGGACTGATCCAGCCTAAAACAACCGAGAATACATTACATTTTGAATAGCAGTAGGTCCAGCCGCCCAGTATTATTTATAATTACATACTATACAAAACATTAGGAGTTTAATGTCGTCCGTTTCATCATCTGACGACGATATCAGAAATAACAAATATAAAATTCTATAGCACACAGATTATGTGCCATTGATATGCGGCAGTATTTATCAGCATGTTATTAACAATAAGCTCATTTAGATTTTTATGATGATATTGAACATCCTACTTTAATTACCTGAATACTAGGTAGCTAAGCTTCATATAGACATATAAACCATAGCTACCTATTCAGGACTATTCAACTGGGTTGAGAGGTTTAGAAGTTAAATTGTAAATTATAATTTATAAGTTAGAGTGCGCTTCTGCGATTTAATAACGACTGCGCAAGTTGGTGATTGACGGCTGACTGAAGGAGTGAGTGATCGATCGATTGATTGATTGATTGATTAGTTGACTGATTGATTGACGCTGTCCATGTCTGATTGTATGGTTACCAACCTTTAGCAGCTCGATCTTTCCACATCTGCCTATTTACAGAGAGACAAGAATCCCATGGTCGTTTTGTATCGAATTTGAACACACCTGGAACAAATAAAATTCCAAAACGTTTGTTATAGATCCGATTACAAGATTAGAAATATATTGATAACAAATAAAATCATTAGGAGTAAGAGATAGGCCTATGTGCATCGTAATTTTTCAAGTGTCTTATGATATACTGTATTAAACGTTAAACATTATGAGACTCATACTCGATTACAAGCTGGTCTATTTAAATTATAGACGAACTTATTTCTAGTATAATAAAAAAATTACATATTTTTAAATTGTAATATCATCCGCTCTCTGTGGCTGAAGTTAGCAATTAAGAGCATCCATACAAAACTGAAATAGTCTATATCACGTCTTTATCATAATCATAAATTTAATGATAAAAAATTTAGAATGGAAATGTAACAACTATTTTATTATCTTATTTGTCAGCTAATAACTTTGATGTTTGCAATTAAGAAAACTATCAATATATTGGTGATACCTGATGAACCATCGGTTAATGATTTTGCAGATTTGAGAGAAGCGGGACTATTTGTCGTTCGGTCAGCAATGGTGGAGGAGGAAGACGTCGAAGTTGTTCGGCTGTCTGTGGATTCCTCCGCGACCGAGGAACTATTTCCATCTATTGTCTGGAATATCTCCGTTATCCGATCTATCATGTCTCCTAAAACCTGGTCATTTAAAATGTCATGGAATAAAGGAAATGCTGATGGCAATCTTTTAGTTGCAAAGTAGTATAGCCTACACTGTACAGTGTACACTTTAGTGTACAGGTTCTCTAGGTCAGTATTTCCCAAACTGTGGAAACAGATGCGTCGCCGACTCCTTTCAAGTGGGTCGCCGAGGTCTCAAAAAGATAATTTGTTTTAAAGATAATTATTTCACTACAAGCTTATTGTCAAGGATCAAACTCTTATTAAATATTTTTCGTATACCTATGAAGATTAACACTTTTCACGTACATCTGATTTTGTATGAGTTACAACATACACATTTATGATTTTGAAAACATTAAATAGCCTACAGTAGATCCATTAAAAAATGTTTGGTGGGTCGCGACTAAGCTTTTATATTTTTACTGGGTCGCTATCACAAAGAGTTTGAGAAACGCTGCTCTAGGTTATTTTTAAAATATTTCCTTTTTGCTCTATCACGGGTGTGCTTACTTAACGCATACAATACCGTGCGAAATTCTTTTATTCGGAATGTAATACAGATTTGAAATGTGGTACAAATTGCAAGTGTGTACTACATTGCAAATCTGTACTACAGTCCCAAGAGATGCTACCGGAATGTAATAGGCTTGCTGCAAAAGATAGTTCAACTTAATACCCTGATACTGTCGTCAGATGATGAACCGGACGTTAAGCTGTTATTTGATTTGATTTTGATTTAATATTATATAGCCAAATACAAATTACTGTACTTTTCTAACTATTGCTATACGTATATCATTCTACACGTGGACCATGTATATTAAATTTTAACTAAACCTATTAATCCAAGTTGTCATAGTTCAAAACTAACAGTACAAATATAAAGCGATGTACATATATTCACCAAGAGTTGCTGTTTATTAACATTTAACTGTCAAATTTTGTATGGCTATTTACTGTACAGTGCACACAGCGAATCTCGAATAAAAGACACCCTTTTTGAAGTCAATTAAAAGAAAGCGCTACGGTTACGAATAAGTTTGTTTGGCTGTTTTGAGCTGACACATTAATATATCATAATATCTAACTTTGTCAAGTCTAACAGCATTACAAAAAGCATCATTGCAAAATATGACATTAACCTGCATAGTTGGTTCGACAATGAAATCTATGAAGCCGATTTGTGATTCAGCCACGAGTGTGTTAGAACGGTCACATAGGGGTGAGACCTGGAGGCCTAACTCTTTCTCTAAATCACCCTACCCATCAATCAATCAATCAATCAGAGTGTATTAGAAAGATCGCATAGAGGTGATACCTGTAGACCTAATTCTTTTTGTCTAAATCACCCTGTACATCAGTCAGTCAATCAATCAATCAATCAGACTGTGTTAGAACGGTCACATAGGGGTGATACCAGTAGACCTAACTCTTTCTCTAAATCACCCTGTACATCAATCAATCAATCAGTGGTTGTTAGAATGGTCACATAGGGGTGATACCTGTAGACCCAACTCCTTCTCTAAATCACACTGTACATCAATCAATCAATCAATCAATAAATCAGCGCAGGAGCGTACGCTCCCCCTGAGATTTGTTGGTATTTTTTAAATACAAAGTATATTTTACAATCGAATAACCTTCTTTATGTTATAATATTGAATATTTGATTCTCGAATCTTTACAGTTCTATATTGAATAATCCATTGCCTATAAGCCCATATGTTCCTGACATCGGCTTCGGGTGAGGAACCGGACGTGAAATCCTCATAGATTAATTGGTTGAGTACATCTCGCTGGCTTAGTGGTAGCGTCGTGGACTTTCAAACATGACGTCCGGGGTTCAACTGCCGGTAGAGCCGATCAGAGAGTAAAATCTCGGACGTACAAGTGGGATCGTTGATCGCTGCCTCGAGCGCGAAATGGGTCTTAAACAAGCATCTGATGCTTCCTGACCCATATCTCCGTTTATTATTATTATGTGACAAGTTATGCATTAAATACATGCTTTTGTACTTGTATGTGTTACAGTGATAGTGGCGTAATTAAATGTGTTATGTGTCTGAAAAAATAAGCTGTGCTCCCTCCTGAACAAAAATCCTGGCGACGCCACTGGTTATTTATACTTTTTACAATTATGATTACTAAAGTTTCTTTTAAAGCCTAGAAAACGGCTAACAGCGCAAATTGTAATAGCCAGACAAACAGGTGATAGATTCAGGCCTATAATTCATCTAAATATATATAAAATAACTAACTAATAATAATTATTACCGTATTATTACACTAACTCAATATATATATTATTGCCGAGTAACGCGGATACTGAGGAAGGCAATGGAAAACCACCTCAGAAACCTATATTTGCTTTGAACAAAGGCATCATTTTAGGCGCGGAAAAGGCAAAGCCTTTGTGATGCGACGGACTTATTAGGTTGGTCGATGGTGTGCTCATTAAAGAGCGAAATAGTTGATAGTGTGAATAAATTTTTGCCTTGGACCTGCCACGTAGCAGAGCACTGGATAGATAGATAGATATATAAAATAACATAGTCAGCGTAGGCCTATGTTAGACGAAACCTAGATAATATGAATACTATGAATTTAACTTCTGTTTCCTCATCTAACGACGACATCAGGGACGTAATTGATGTAACGGAGATGATGATCAGACCTGTATAAAGAATTCAGCAATGAGCATTTCAGTCCACCGGTGATGCAGCTCCCAGTCCTTAGAGGGGTGACTGATGTCACAACAGTGGACCAACATCGATAGTGCCTTCGTCCTGTCAACGCTGTCAACAATGAGAGAGAAAAATTAAGAAAAGTCAGAGTTATCTAGTGAGAATTGGCATCTGAATTCTACATGTACAATCTTCAATTTTGATTGTTTGTATGTTAGAATGAAACGTATCAATCAATCAATCAAGAAGCTTTTATATAGCGCACTCTTAACTTAAGTCTCAGAAGTGCTATTGAACAGTGAAGGATAGAGTAACCAAGCCTGCCATATGCCACAACCTCTGCTAATCTGAAATTTGAGCGACCAAAAGGTCGAGTACACAGAAGTCATGGCGCAGTTCACTCAACCCTTCACTTTAACTGTGGCATCTGCTTTAGTCGCTTCTTACGACACGTGCAGTTTTCGGTTGGTCTAAATTCTCAAGTTTCCCGCAACCAACACGGGAAAAATGCCTCTGCATGCCTCTGTGATTCTTAGTATTTAGAGGCTCTACACAGGCTTAATGCCCTTCTCTGAATTTAGAGAGAGGTTCAGTCCAAGAATAACGTGGTTGAATTAAATGTAGGGCCTATATCACTTTGTTAACAGAACTGCAAAAGTCTGGAACAGAATCTGATGAAAAATCTCGATGATAAATATTAGTTATAGGTGAAGATTGTGTTCCATATTCGTTACCGAACGCAGGCGCGGAGCTTATCCCGATTCTAAGCGTTTGGAGCACACAGGTGACATAGTCATTAATCTGACGCTGAGGTGGCCATTAGCTTCACTCAAGTAACAGGTAATTGCTTAGAATAGGCCTATAATTGTCTCTAAATGTCTCTAAAAACAGCGTCGTGACATCGCCTTCGGATGAGGAACCCGGCGTTAAATCCTCATTATAATGTATTATGTTGAATAGTTTTATGGGAACGTTATTTAATCACAACATCAGCCTGCTTAGAATTGATTTTCACTTATTTTCTCCATGCATCACAGAACCATTAAAAACAAATTATTTATAAAAATGCAAAAAATGAAATGTACCTTTCAGGAGCGGATAGTTGAGATTTCATTGCCTTTATTTGCTGAAAGTGAAATGACATATCTGTAGCCAGAACGATTTCTATCACTAGACCTCGGAAGTCCCTATAAAGACAATACATACAAAAACGATTATAGTTTATGCCTTTCGGTGAATCTGTTAAAACTTATACAACCTACACCAGCAAACTTCAAGTATGAGTCTCTTTTTTTCCATTTTTCACCGTATAGTTTCACACATGACGTATACACACATGCTACTTGTCTTAACCTACTTAACTTATTTAAACTGGTTTAGGAGGTCAATTCTGACCTGTGATCTTTTCTTAGGCGCTTTTTTATATTTCTTATTCTTTTACCACTCAATGATTCATCGTGAATTTGCCTTTTGATAGAGTGGCAATGCTGGTAGACGTGGCCCTGGTACACGATAATCTACGAGACCCGGTGGGGTTATTCTTTTGTTAAATGGCCTAGGTTTCGAACCCGGATCACTTGCTTCTGAGGCGAACACTCTACCAATGCGCGAATCCAGTTTAGTACAGTGCAAGTCAGAGAGCGTTAATGTAAGTGTGCTTAGATGTGTATGATGTATCGGATACTATATTTAATTTTTTATACCAACGAACAATAAATATAAACAAATATAAAAACTGCTTTGTTTTGCCAACACCCTTGTTTTGTACATCAACAATATATCTATCTATCTAGTGCTCTGCAAAGTGGCAGATCCTGGGAGTCCAATTCCTCCATAACTCTTTACCGCTAGCTTCGCGTTTCATTACATAATATATTCCACCTTCTTTTAAATCATATAATATCCCTATACGGCTTTTTCCTGGCATACAATGATAAAATAATATGATATATATATGTATATATATCGTAAATTGATACAATTCCACACCATGCATTGATATTAATGCAATGATGTTCATTCTAAACGTACCTGTATTCGTCTCCCTTCAGGTTCGCTAATATATTATAATCGTCCTCCTTCAACAGTCGAAATGCTGCACTAATGTGATGATTCTCCAACACTGCTTTATCGTTGTACAGCATGGCCACGTCCGACCTGCCAACAAAGAAACTATAATTAAATCCGATATAGCTTACATTGTGAAGGACGTTGGCACCTCCAATGGAGTGTTGATGGGACCCAGCGCAGGGCCTAAAATAAGAAAGAAAGTATACTGCACACTTTCGGACGAAGCATCGGAGAATCCTTAATTTAGACTACTAGTACAGTGACAGTGAGTGTAGTAAATTCTTTACTGCACAAACTACAGTCATTGACACTCAGACATGTGAGTGCAGTTACTTTTTTACTGCACAATTTCTTCACTGCAATTTCGTATTCTCACTGCACACTTAGCGCAGTACTGCACTTTATTTTAGGCCCTGGGCCAGGGTCTCAAAAGCTATGGCACGAAGGTGCACGTCGTGCCTCTGAGTATATCTGAAGCTACTTCCTTCCGAAACTTCTTGATCTATTTCCATATTTCTTTTGCCTAAAATAAACTATATGGATCAAATCAAATAAATCAAATAACGGGTTAACTTCCGGTTCATCATCTGACGACAATATCAGGGACGTCAAAGAAACGTATGAACGTAAATGGATGAACGTAAAAGAAACATACATGATCAGTACATCAAGAGAACAAAACTATAACTGTGGAAAACCATGACCATCAACGCCCGCAGGACCAACTACAAAGAAGAAGAAGAAAGTAAATTGAGGTGTAACCTGGTATTGATGTGGAACGTGTTAGTCGTACCCGTGTGCTCGTAGTCATGTATCAGAGCGGCAATGATAGACGAGTAGATCTCAAGATCAGACATCCAGGCCTGCACAATCAACAATATATAATCTCATTAGTCAAATAACATCCATTTATCTATCCAGTTACAAGTCTCTGATTTTTAAACATAATTAATATGTATGTTCATCTTTTAATGGGTTTTTACCATGGTTTTACGGAATTAAGCTAATAAGGAATATATGGCATCATATATTATAGATAGTATGTATAATTTTATGCTATTTTTATTCTACCAGCTTGTCTAATGTATCACTTTTAATGTCGTGTTTTTGGTCGTCGATTTCTTATCCAGGGAACATTTTAGTGCATTCGGGCATTTGTGTCCCTTTTCTCATTAAATTGAATTCTTTAATATGTCTGAAACCTGCTGTAACGTGAAATAAACAGATGAATCCAGACTTATCCAGTTATCGGAAAGCTAAGAGGTTCAAGGCAAAAATCCGCATATACAATCAATTATCTCGATCATTAATGAGAACACCAAGGAACTACCGAACAAGATAGATTTTTTGCTAATTAAATTTTCCGAAACATTCTACAAACGCGTTGACTATACCATAGGCTTGCGTCAGAAAAGATACGTAATATATTAAGTACAAACGACGTAATAGTCTACTATTTGTCAGAGCACATTCTGTGTAGTTTACTGAGAAAACATGCCATTTAAATTCCGTCCGAGCAAAGTGACTGTTAAAAACAGTGTCTGAAAGCACTTGGGAATTGAAAATAAAAGATACAGGGACGCTGCAGTGGCTTCGCCAAGATCTAACTTTGGGGAAGGGACTATTATCAGTGAATGGGCACTTTGACAACACTTTTTGCCTAAAGCAAAGGCAAGATTAATCATGGAGTGGGGTGACTACAAGAAATTACGCCATATGATAACTCTGTAAAACATGTGCTTCTGTCATTATGTTAATTAGACGAAAACAAAAATTCCTCACACCTTTTCCAAAAATGCAAATAAATGTAAATGTGTATGTAACAATTCAGAGAAAACTATAAAATCTAATGCGTTTTAGGGGGCGCTGTGGGGGGGGGGGGTATGCCCTCTCGACCGAAGGGGGGCTCGATTTGAAAATAATTAAATTTAACTCATTCAAAAACCAATTTTGGTCCCTTTGCCCACCTCGATTTGCCTCGATTTAACAGCCTTGAAAAAAGTGTATTTAAAAAAGAGCATGTAAAAAATTGCCCCCTCCTTCCTCTTCCCCTCTAAAATTCTTAGATAAGCCACTGATTGCAACCTAAGCTAGCAGCAGGAGCTAAAAATTACCAATTGTTCTAATTATTTCAGAGAAGCTGGTAACAGGTGTTGCTAAATCCCACATGACTTGTCACAATAAAAATGCTATTGGTCCATTCTATTAAAAATAATTCAATGGTTAAAGTTGCGGTTAATACAGGGTATTCATGTAAGCTGACCTCAAAATGCTCAAATAAAGACCTAATGTTACCCCACTATCAATATTTCAATATGTTAAGTACTACAGCAACCATATATTTTATGTCTCCGATTTCATGATGTTAACATTAATTAGTTAATGGTACATCATTTGGGCTTAACAATGTACACTTTAATTTTGGCATGGCGAACTTCTTAGGATTCGCCGATTTCCTTAAACATAAATTTTAGTGAAACATGGAGTTCAAACAAAATTTCTGCAAAAAAATTCTTTCTCGAACCATTATGGCTAAACTGCCATTAAAATGGGATTCTGAAGACACAGAAACATTCACTCAAGGCATGAAGCCAATCACAGATAAAATTACAAAAATGTTGATAAATATCTACTCTATAATTTGCTTGAACGTTACAGATGTAGAATTCACAAGGATATAGAAATGACGGGTGAGAGTAAAATCATCGCGGATGAATCAACAAATAGATCAACAATAATGGGTAGCTGGCGGCCTCTCACAATTAAAGATTCTCCATCAGAATTTTATTTGATGGCGCCCCCTGGCAAAAGAGAATAGGCTTTATAGTCAACAGAACAGATACTGCGAATTATACTAGATTACGACATCCCTGACATCACCTTTGGGTGAGGAACCGGACGTTAAATCCTCATTGATTGATTGATTGATTCCATGAATCATTCACGGGCTAATTACTAATTGTTGAATAATGAGCCTAAAGGAAAATAATTTACACAGAGCCATAAATATCTAAGCAGCCACAAGGAACCACAAGAGAATTGTGGAGTCGGTTAACAAAAACCTGCCGAATACACAAATAGTAAAAAAAATTGTACCTTAACATTAATTTCTTAATAATATCGAGATTTAGTAGAATTTTCTATTAAAATTGATTTATCTGCAATTGTTAATAAAGATGATCAATGAAGAAGAAATTTAAGAATAATCATTTAATTATTTCAAAATAAAGAGAATTTAGTCATTTTTATTTAATAATAAAAATGACTAATCCTTACACAATTTAGTATCCCAGTTAGAATGTCCAGAATAATTTCTATTATACAATTTAGCATAGTCGCTAGAATAATTTCCTACTTTTTTAATCTTCCTTTTTTCACACACATGTCAACCGAACGTAATTTACAGGGTTTTGTTTACAATTAAGCAAGAGAGAGAGAGCGAGAGAGAAAGAGAGAGCAGATTCACATTCTTGCTGGGTCGGTCACTGATCAATATAATGAACGTGATGTTGCTAAACAGAGCTTAAATACAGCATCCACTAATTTACCACTATTCATGCATTAAGGATTTTAAATAAATTTTACTGTATCTTGAGCTCTGATTTCAGTTTAACAAAGTCTATAGGCTTTATTCTAGGTGTGGTTAGGAAAACCAGTGAAGGTATCGCCTTGTTGAGTTAATAGATGGTGTGCTCATTAATGAGCGAGAATGTGGACTTTGTGTAGGAATTTATGTCTTGGGCCGACCATATGGCAGGAACAAAAAATATAGAATTCAACTCTGTGATAAAAAGCAAATAACATAGATATTTATAGTGCTCACAGAAAATGGGGCGGATGTTTAGTGACATTGTTAGAGTGTTCGCCTACAGATGCAAGTGACTCAGGATTGAATCCCAGTCAGTCAACGAAAAATTAACCCCAGGGTGTCTGGAAGGTATACGGTGTACAGGCGCTAACAGGGTTGGCGCACTATCAAAAGGCAAAGGTATGATTGCTCATGGCATAGTAAAAAAATTAAACACAAAAACACACAACTAAGAAAGGCAGGTACATTTGTCAATGATATAATGATATAAAAACATAAAGAAACTCACCTTGTCTTTATTAAGGCTTGGCCAATCAGTAGAATCATTCAAATCCCGGCCCTACAATATTATTAATCATTACTAATTATAAATACACAAATCATTAAAAATTAGAACACAAATTATAGACAATTTTTTTACAAAGTATTTAAAATAATTACAAATCATTATAAATTAGGTCTCTAAGTACATTGATTTATTGATGCATATTACTAGTGTTTGCTTATCTTGTGTATGTATCTTGTCAAGTATAGAGATGCACTGGCATGATATACTGTATGCACATAAATTAAACATTAAATACAGTGTTCATAATAAACACCTACATATTTGTTTATTTCTCTTCCATATACAAGCAATGTCAAGCATGAACAGTGAATTATCGCGTCGCTTCTGATAATCTGACTTTTGGTGACTAAAAGATTTAGATAACAACACTTAGTTAAACAAACTTGTGTGACAAAAAAAGTGTGTATGTGTCACATTATGTGTGTCGTAAAAGGTTAAGAGTAAAGCTTGTGTGCCATATTCGTTACCGACCGTACTAGGCGCAGAGCTGATCCCGATGCTGAGCAATTGCAGCAGTGTGTGTGCCACAGTAGTCATGGATTACAAATATAGTGTGACTATAATAATAAATAAAAATCTCTCTAATAATCTTGCAATCTCGTCATGGTGTCACATTTCTGGGTCAATGTGATCCATATATTAGGCCTGTTGTAGGCCTGCACGCTAGGCTTGCGTGGCCCGGCTGTCCAGTCAGTAGGCCTAGGCCTACAGCCTTGGACGACATAGTAGCATACACATAGTATCAAGCCTGGATGAATTGTATTTTTAAACATCAATGTGAATGCTCCGTCGTTCTAAACATCAATGTGAAAGCTCCATCATTCTCTCTCTCAGTGCACCGCCTAACGGCACGTCCATGGCATACAACTATACAATTTGTATGCCATATTGTCTTGGAGACAATTTTGTTTTAGAGGTGTCCCTTTAACCAGCGACTGCGCTAGTCGGCTTCTATGAAACACATGCTTTCGGTTGGTCAATTCTTCCATTTTTCTGAACCAAAATAACGAGAACGCTCCGTAGGCAGTCTTTATTAAGGGCTTTTATGTGACACTTTGTATTTGAAATGAAATAACACAGAAACAAAGGAAACAGCTCTAACCTGATGAGATTTGCCTTTATGACGGCCACTTGACCCACGATCCCACCTACTACTATCCCCTGAGGTCCTCTCCCGGTCCCTAGGACCATCCCTATCTCTAGGACCCTCCCTGTCTTTAGGACCCTCCCTGTCTCTGGGACCCTCTCTGTCCCTTGGACCATCCCTGTCTCTAGGACCCTCTCTGTCTTTAGGACCCTCTCTGTCTTTAGGACCCTCTCTGTCTCTAGGACCATCCTTATCTTTAGGACCATCCCTATCTCTAGGACCATCCCTGTCTCTAGGACCATCTCTATCTCTAGGACCATCCCTGTCTCTAGGACCATCCCTGCCTCTAGGACCCTCTTTGTCTTTAGGACCATCCCTATCTCTAGGACCATCTCTATCTCTAGGACCTTTATCGCTCTCTCTGTCCCTGGGACCTTTGTCACGAGGACCACCTACAACAGAAATATCACAAACAAATATGTAATATCTCCAAATAAAAAAGTCTGCAACACGATAAACAATTAAACATATATACTGGTTGGATAGCGTAATCGGTAACGCGTTTGCTCGATATGCTGGATGTCACCGGTCCGAGTCCCAGTTGGATCTATTTCTGACAGTATCCTTCGATACGGAAATGGACGTTCAACTTCACTAAAGTCACAGCTACAATACCAGGATAAGTACTTAATCGACAATCTTGTAGATTTATTGCTTCATTCGGCAACCATGTTGTGAGATGGTTTCAAAGCAGCCACGAAGCCGGTCATTGGTAGGGGTGCTACATCATTATGATCTTACAATATATCATATTGCATAATAATTATGCTTTCAAACTACACTACAAAACAATACAATACGGGTTTAACGTCCGTTTCATCATCTGACGACGAGATCAGGGACGTATCAAACAGCACTTGTAAGCACTACTAACTGGTCCACTCAAATGCAGTTAGGAAATCACGAGTACCGAACGAGAACTGGGGTCAACACTGGCCAAACATGGCGCAGGTCCATTTATTTATGAATTGCAGTCATGCATTGCATGACTGCAATTCAAGTAAAAATAAATTCATAAATATAATCATATATCAATCATCCTTCATCAATAACTCGATATACCATGAAGTCCACACGGTAATAGCTACTATGTAGTAGTCTATATTTTTATATTATACTGTAGTTGTTTATTAGTACTTAAGGTCATCATGAGAGACGCACGATGCTATATACTAGGCCAACATATTTAATATATTAACAATTATTAGAAATTCACTCAATAAATTCAATTAAAACTAAAATATGATAGACTATTCAATAGATCTACATTAAAATGGACAAACCTCCATCTCTGGATGACGACAAAGCTTTTCCCTCAGGCTTACTCCTCCAATTCAGCTGATCAGATTTATGACCACCACCCGCTGGGGGTCTGATCTGCAAATCTGCTGACTTGCCTTGACTGGAAGACTGCGATGACTTTTGAGGTCCTTCATCACCATGTGAAGTCTGGGAGGAATCTGTATCCTGCCTTGGCCTGGGTTCCCCTCTCCTGTGACCCGATTCTCTCTGTCGACCCGTTTTCATGGGGGAATTTCTGGAGGGTTTTCCCTGAGCAATATCGGAGCCTCTCGATCCTTGACCAGTATCGGAACCCCTGGAACCGAGGTTGGCATCAGAACTTTTTGATCCTTGACCAGTTTCAGATCCCCGAGATCCTTGGCTACTTTCTGGAGCTTTAGACCCCTCTTGAACTTTAGATCCATGGGCACTGTCTGTACCTTTAGACCCAGGTTTACTTGATGTAGTGTCAGGTTTGGAAGCCAGTATCGATGGATCTATCGTGGGACACTGTTGGTCATCCTTGTCGCTTTTACCAGCCTGCTGCATTCGTTCTCTCCAAACATTTCTTTGTTGTGAAGTCGAAGCGGTAGCTGACGAAGTTATCGTCACAGAAGCTGTTGGGACTGAAGTATTTATATTTTGTGTGACTTTTGTCGTGTCATTATCCATATGATTGCATGCAGCATCAGGCTCTACTTTGGAAGTCGATATATTTTCAACAATATTCATAGGATTCTCAACCGGTTTTACATCATTTTCTACTTTATCTTGGCTTGGGCACTTAACCTTGGGTTCTGGTTTAATGTCTGTAGCTGGGGATTTATTTTTAGACTCTGATTTGCTTTCGATCTCGCTATCCGATTTGGATTTAGCGACAGTATTAGATGCACCAGTTTCCTCAAACTCTGGAGAAGATTTAGAAGAATCATCTGACATCACATCATTACTGGCCACTGCAATCTTTTTATTCCAAGCATTTGTTTTTGGCGGGGGTGCTTCGACGTAATTCTTTCCGTCGAAAACCTTTGTATTGCTACTAGAAGTTAACGATCCAGTTCGAACGTGCGAACCTTTGTGATTGTTTCCGTTTCCTCTGCTAGGTGAACCATCTCGATCTTTTACCGTCGCTCTACCGTCATCCCGTCGATTTGAAACTTTTGTACTATCACCCGAAGGTTTAGATTTACCGGATTTCTCCTTCGAATCGGAATCATGTTTTGAGCCATCCACACGAATCCAATTTGTCTGATCTTCGGCAGTTCCGTCAGAAACATCTTCGCGGGTCGTTATATTGTTATTATTTACTATTATTGAACTAGTATCGACATTAGAATTATCACAGCTTTGAGCGTTCATATCTACAGACTTTTTACGAGCAATTTCTGTTTCGACCGCTGCGATCGGACGATCATTTTCAGTGTGATTGTCATTATGCACAACATGATTCTCAACATTCTTATCATTAGAGGTCTCAAGACTGCCTGCAGTAGCCATCTCTAACGATTCTCCGAGGTTGCGATGAACGATATCTACTCCACTAATTTATTTAAATATTCACCAATATATCCAATGAAACAATGTGTAATATGGTAGCTATTAGTCACTAGAAATTCTAAAACAACAAATGTCAACAAGACATTAATAATAATTAATTAATTAATCAACCAGACAAGACTACAAATCATGAGCTTAAAAAAGTATCAGAAGCACTTGAATTTTAAACAGTAGATTTATCATTTGTAAAATGCTTGATAATCACATTCTACTAATCAGTAAATACTATCAAATTCTATGTATGAAATGATTCGATTACATGTAAAAGTGCAAAGAAATTAACTAGTGAAATTTTTATAAATTATTTGGTTAACTAAGACTTAACTTTGTGATCGGTATTAGTCATACACGTCATGCATCCGTCGGAAAATCACGATTTTAATTCTGAACCGTGCATAAACAACATCTAAATGTTGGTATAAAATTTATACTAAAATCTCGCGCTAATTTATATGGATAATCACATCCAATACTGTTATTTTCAAGTGGCAACTCTCAATGAAATGAGATTGACATCTAAAAAAGTATTTTATAAACATAACAGAAAATACGCAAAATACCATCAAAATTCTACGCAAAAATTACAGTAAATTTAATTCCTAATACATCAAAATCTACTATATCTAATTTCAAGTAAACTGTTGTGGTCTAATAAACATCGATTAGGCGAAACAAGAAACTCCTAATCGAACATTTCGATCGATACCAAAAATTAGTAAACAATATTAAAAGTATCTAATATATCTAAAAAATGCTGCCGATCGAGACGAAGGGGCTGATCGAGGGGATAGGGGCTCGGGGGCCCTGATCGATGGTCTCGAGGGGGCGAGGGGTCCGAGGCACAAAAAATGTTAAAATATTTCAGTGCATTGAGAACAGGGCACATGTCGCCATTGGACACCGTCCTACTGCGCATGCTCAAACATAAACCAAAACATTTGAGAAAAAATGCATGTTGGGTATTTAATTTAGAATTATAAAATTATAAGCTTATTTAACTTTCTAGATTACACATTTAGATTTCATAAAATTAGAAACTACAATAAATTGTTCAGAATTCGCCGATTCTTGGAGTTACAGCCATGTATAAAGTGTTTGAAATTCTGTGTCTTTCCAGGTTACTCTAAACTTTGTACAACGACAACAACTAAAAACTTCAAATGTTACGGTCGTCTACGACGAAATCGAGCACGTAGTGTCAAGCCAATGCCAAATCGAAAGGCAATCAAATGTTATTTCAAGGTCCATCATACGATGTAAGGCCATCAGTCAGAAAACCAGTCAAAGTTGTAACCTTTGAAGCTCTTGTTTCTTCACAACAACACTCAAATTGTAAAATTATAAAATGCAGTCTACCTAAAAATTAACGTAGAACTTTATATAATTCTACTGTTGAAGGATGCCTACTAAATGAAGAAATTTAATTAGCATTAACTGTCCCCTTTAATCATTTATTTCTGTAAAACTCTGTATCACTTCTATGAACTTTTGTGATCTATGACGATAATGTTTCCGGTTCGATATTTCAGGTACCCACCCAAAAACTAGATCTCGATTAAGTCTAAATTTAACCCATTACGAATGCATTTTGAACTTAGTACTTAGCACGTTTATAGTATGGTAATTTAACTATTTCTAGCTTCTGTGGGTATGATTAATAAAGACACAAGGACTTACTTAGCATACGAGGAGAATTTGGAGAAAGAAAATCATGCTAACTGGGTGATTTCTTTCTCTTTGCAAAATGCTGAGGTAGAAATATAGACTATGGACTCTCAAAGTCTTTAGTAATAGTTAGTCTCAATTAGGCTTCCAATTTATTTCTCTCGAAAAAATATATAGCCTATTTCTTTTGAGATGGGATGAGAATCAAACTTAGTAGGCTCACGACTTCCAGTGAAGTTAAGGGATGGATTGTTAGTTTTCTTTAAAATTCACGCAATCACTACGGCAACATTCTGAATATTGACGTCCCTGACATCGCCTTCGGGTGAGGAACCGGACGTTAAATCCTCATTGATATCAAACATCTTCTTCATGCATACTCAAGGCTAGTTAGTATAGTAGGCTACTATCAACCAGTGATATTTTCGTTAACTAAAATTGAACGATAACGAAAATAATTATTGCATCGTCGTGCACGAGAACTGAAACGGTTATTATTGATTTCCCCCGTAACAGAAACTAAATAACAACGATAATTATTATTGTTGACGAACTAAATAGAAATAGAAACTAATATTAGGCTCTGAACGATGAACGAAAAATTTTTGGAAACCAAAATTTCGTTTCAGATGATACTAATTCTTTCTCGTTATTTTGTTGTAAAATTAACTTGTAGGTTAGACAAAATATACAAGAGTACTAAACGGCTTGATTGTTAACTAAAAGTTAACAAAATGTCAAAGCGCGGTATTTTTAAAAACTTTTGACCATTAAGAACCGAACTAGAACTGAACTAGAACTAAAATACCTGAACTAGAACTGAACTAAAACTAAAATTATTCGATTCTTCAAGAACTGAAACTGAACTAAAATGAAAATTATTTGTTCAGAACTGAATAAGAACGAAACGAAAATTATATTTCAGAACGAAAATATTACTGCTGAAAAGCCTGAAAACGAAAGGATTTGTACAATCCTTTCGAGTGTTGACTTGCCTAAAGCTAGAGGCGTACATACTGTATAAAGATTCATTAAGCATAGGCTAATGTACAGTTTATAATAGTGTACATGATGTGTTGGCTTTTCTGTTAGAGCTGTTGACATAAGTAAGTGGGAGAAGGAAATAGCGTCAAGTGTAAGTCTTATACACCATGGCATACAGTATACTTATTATATTACGTCTGCTGCTTAACAGTGCATACACTACCGTGTTGTGTTAGGTCTATATTGGAAATTTGTTAGACTACCTTTTAATATTATACATGTATATATATTATAGGCTTACTGTTGCCTCTATGGTAGGCTTAGGCTTAAGCCCTACTAGTCTCTTATCGGAAGACCAATATTCGCGACCACGTTAAGGTCTGTGTTAGGGCTAGGCCTCGGTTATAGTGTGGATTATGCATAGGCTAAACCCTAACCTAATGGTTACACCACGGCATGATGACACCGATTGAACGGGTTCGGAGCGAATTCTTATTTCTACCAAAGGATCGAGTTCGGCGTCAATTTTCAGCACTGGGTTGATCTCCAGTTGTAGGCTGGCCCCTATATTCCAAATTGTTTGGGAAATTGGCGTGATCATCTCACTGCGTTCAGTCTGGGAAACGAGAGATTAGAGTCCACTAGGCTAGGCCGCAGGGGTGCTACCACCTGGGAAAGCGTCCGTCAAGCT
>JAQFZF010000342.1:0-18664 GCA_034695365.1 Enchytraeus norvegicus
TAATCATTTCTACTTCTTCAACGTTCATCCATTCACTGTGACTCTTTGTATAGGTAATTCTTTGTCTTCCTTTGCAACGCTTTTCTTCAATTTTTACCCTTTTGATTATGCTTTCTATTTCTTTATTCCTCATAACATGACCAAAAAAAGATCATCTGCCTGTCCCGTTCAATATTTATTATATTTCTTGTTGTTGCCATCCTGTTTAAAACTTCTTCATTTGTAATGTGTCTTGTATAAGAGATGCTCAAAATGTTTCTGTAGAACCACAGTCTATTGTTTTATTATTAGTAGAAAGACCATAAACTAGGACCATAAGGACCATAAACTAGGACCATAAACTAGGACCATAAGGACCATAAACTAGGACCATAAGGACCATAAACTAGGCTTGCTGCCTAAGAAGGCCGTTTGAGTAGACCAATTGAGTAATTCGATATATGCTATTTAATACCGGATTACCTGTGTGGAAACCCCATCAATTACTGCGTCGAACATATGTAAAACACTTCGACAGAAACGGAATTTAATTTTATCTCCCTAACATCAGTCGGACGTGAGACTAGAAAGTTTAGACTTCCCTGAATCTGTAATATTATTGCCTTCAGTAATTATGGGTCTCACGTCCCTGACATCGCCTTCGGGTGAGAAACCGGACGTTAAATTCTCATTTTATTGTATTGTATTGTAACCTATCAAGGGATAGGTTACAATGGGAAGTAGGGCCAATCTACGTAATACTATATACGTTGCCTGCAGGCTATTAAGTTTTTTTAAATTCTAGGCCTGATTAATGTACTGTTGTTCTCTTTGTTTGAATAAGCTAACGTAGACGTTAACTCAGTTTAATGCAATGTGAAGGTGGTCAATTAGATAGGATACAATGTATCCTCCCTGACGGCCTTCTTTCTGATTGTTTGTGTGTTTGTCCGTGTGTTTGTTCTGTGTATTTGTGTGCGCATGCATGTTGTCTGTCTGCACTTTTGATTTTTGCACTTTCTGATTGATTTTTTAAATAAAACATAGTTCTCCCTCTCTCCCTCTCGTGATTGAAAGTTTTATCTTTTACTTGGTGCCATCTCGTGAATGGAAGTATTATCAGTTATCTGGTGCCATCTCGTGAATGGAAGTATTATCAGTTATCTGGTGCCATCTCGTGAGTGAAAGTATTATCTGTTATCTGGTGCCATCACCTGGGTGAAAGTATTATCAGTTATCTGGTGCAATCTCGCGAATGGATGTATTTTCTGTTATCTGGTGCCATCTCGCGAATGGATGTATTTTCTGTTATCTGGTGCCATCTTGCGAGTGAAAGTATTATCTGTTATCTGGTGCCATCTTGCGAGTGAAAGTATTATCTGTTATATGGTGCCATCTCGTGAGTGAAAGTATTATCTATGAGTTTATTTCGCACACAAAGGCAAACGACAGCAAGAAATAAAAGTGAAATTTAAAAACATCATAAGCACACACTACGCCAAATAGTCCTTAATAATATCAAGTAGTCACAATGAATCAGTTCAAAGTGATGCAGAACATGCATCAGAAACAGATAGGACTATTTGAATAAAAATTGTTTAAATAAAAATGCAAAAGTCATTGGGCCTATCACTTATAAAATCAGATACATCTTACATGTATATTTAAATAGGTCTTTATTAACATATAAAAACACTCAACGGAATAGACGGCTCAAAATTTATGTAGACTGTAGCTATGATGCGGCCCATAGATCAATCAGAGATAATATTGTTCATTTGTAGTAAAGACAAATATTTACTTTCATTAATGTAATGCAGTGCAAAATATTCCATTATTTTACTACGACTAAAATTCATAGAGAGATTTTTTATAAATGAAATTTTTCTAAGATAGTATAAGTTAATTAAATCTAATCTTTGTAATTGACATATTAGTAACCTTACCGACTCCCATTTATTATAATTAAAAATCTTTCTATACACAGAGTTCCACCAATAATTGATTTGTGCAAGTTCTGTCAAATTAAAATTAAAACATTCAATAGCATAAGTCAGAATAGGTAAACAATATGATTCCATCAGTTGTAACTTGAGTAATTCTGAAGCACGATTGCTTTTATTTAAAATGCAATTAACGCTGGAGAAAAATTTTCTTCTACATTCTGTAAGATCGATAGCAAACTTCTTGCCCGCACATATCCAGACGCCCAGGTATTTTATTTTCTCCGTCCATGTAATGAGTCCACTACTAAGCATCATATCTGAAGGAATTAATTGCCTATTTGGACCAATGCAAATACACTTTGATTTTACTGGATTGAAAGCAATGCCTAATTTCATTCCGACTTTAGAGCATATATCCAACATGCACTGTAATTCAATAACTGACGACGAGTTATGGAACTCAGTGTACTTCTCCTGACTGACGACTGTTTTCTGATCCCCAGACCCGTAAAATTTTGGACCTCGTTATGTTAATTTTCTGTTCAATCGTATATCTTTACAAACCTTATTGAGTGAACCGGTTCGTAGTGATATTTGTTTAGACGTCTCTGACATCATCCCTGGATGGCGAAGAGAACGCTAAACCTTTATTACTATTATTATTTAACAGCTTGGAGTGGCATATCAAATTTGTGTGTCATATTATCGCCTTAGGTTGAAGAAATGGAGTCAAATATAACGCTTCATTGTAAGCTTACTGAATTGTATTGATATTGCCGCGTTAGTAACTAGTATAGTTGCTACACAACAAGTTATCAAATAACAAAGCGACACTTGATTGAACAAATCTACGATAAAGGTCACACTAACGACGCCTTTCAGCAGCTATAATATAAAAGATGGCGTTATAGGAAGTGTCTGATTAATTACACAACAGAACTGCTGCAGCGCTTGTTTATTGAGACCCGTATAATATTATCAGAGTTCTCCTAACTCAGAATTATAATTACTAAGCAATCTTACAAATCTTACAAACACGCGATCTTTCAGCACGTGCAATAGGTATGCAATAGTTGCAGGCAACCGCGTTACACTTTTATACGCTTGATTGAAAAGTGCGAAAAATATGTACGTAAAAATATTATCTCCAAGCGACATTCAAAGGGTCTCAACATCCAGAATTCTAATTATAGTTGCTACATACAAAGGATGATTCTATAGTTTCTCTATTCTTCCAATTGAGCCATAAGCGTCCCTGACACCACATTCGGGTCAATAAACGTCATGCCCTCATTGTATGGTATTGTATTATAATCTGTATATGTTTCTGTAGTTTCGAACCATTTTCTTCCCTTACTTAATCAAGAACCTACTTCTATGCAAGTATCTGCTGCAAACGCAAATTAGTTGTTTTCTTATTCAGCTTTGCATAAACGATTGATAGAACTATAATCACAAAATCAAAGTTAATACATTCCCTGACACCAACACCAATTAATTCTATTAAATAGGGGCCTAATATAAAATAATAATAAAATAATGCTGGTGGCAGCAAAACTGATACACCCGTCAATACATCCCTATTTAGATCTAAACGGAAACCATGCTGAAGTGGCAGTTCCAGGTTACACAGGAAACAGTTTAAAGTTCATGCAATGACGTCACTGGAAAGTGCTGATATAAAAAAACTCAGGTGACCTAGGTGAGAGTTCTGAGGACTCTAGTAGGCTGTAACAGTCAACACTTGATTCTCTCTCCACATAAAGCAATCAATGCTGATAATCTACTCTACTGAAATAGCACTTCATTTCTTGATAATTATATCGATAGTTAATATTGTCTAACTATGCTAGATATGAGACTTCCAGAATATTTTGTAGATTTAGAAACAAGGTAACACAGGATCAAAGAGCAAAGGTACAAGAAGCATAGAACATTCTGAAAGTTGGAAAATTTTCATAGATATACGGTTTGATACTCAGGTCTCACCCGTCACCACTATTTAAGCTTTAACTTTGAGAGAACTTAGTGAAGTAATCATTGATTTGATTTATTGATTGTTACGTCCCTGACATTCATCTGTTATTCTTAATTTTGTTTTGTTAATCTACTTACATGTCAATTGACTTCCGGAGTAATTGAATTTATCTCTCAATTATATTGAATTTGTTTTTGCTAGTCCGCATTTGTTTTTGCTGGTCTTGTTTGGGTGGACAAGCCGTTAGTTCAAATGTTGTCGGAGACGTCCCTGATGTGGTCATCGGATGATGAAACGGACGTTAAATTCGCATTGATTGATTGATTGATAAAATCTAATTTTAAGTATATGACGTTCCTGATAAGCATCATTGGATGAGGAGATGGACAATAAACCTCTTATTGCCATTATTGTTGATTGATGACGTACAAATAGTTTGAGATGACGCGCGCAGACGAGACCATCGCCGCCATTGTTGCCTGGGCCACACACGATCAGCACTGACCCGTCCTTCTTCGTCAATGTCTCCATAGGATAGACCTGAGCACTCATAACACACACATTCACACACATACACATAGCACACACCACACACATACACGCACATACACACACACGATCAACACTCAGTCTTACCCATCCTTCTTGGATAACGTCTCCAATTTCCATGGCATAAACCTGAATACACATATAAAACACATATATACACACATAGCACACACATACACACACATACACACACACATGCACACGTACAAACACACACAATCAACAGGATCGCCGGTGGCGGTAGTCTAGTGGTTAGCGTGGTGCGCTCAGGCGTGAGATGAATGAAGAGTCGTGGGTTCAAACCTAGCTCAGACTACAGAAATATAATAACGACACCGGTACTGGTTAATCGTGTGTCAGCGCTTGCTGCATTAGTGCGCTCTTTACGGCAATGGTACGATTAACCAGTGGGAAGGAAGACTACAAAATATACCAAAAACAGAAAACTAAGCAAGGAAACCCTGAAAACATGTGCGGTTGATATATGTGGAATAAAAGAAGATAGAAAAAAAACCACTGATCCATCCTTCTAGTTAACGTCTCCATGGGATAAACCTGAATATCCATAAAAAACCGACAACAATTAGTGGTTTATGTCTTTATTTATTAAATAGAGGGTCTATTAACACCATAACATTATTTATTAAATGTACTTATTTATCGCAAACTATATTTCACGATATTCGAAACGAAAGATGCTAGGCCTATTTCTTTTAAAATTTGATAAGCTTTAATGGTAGTACTTCCGACTCAGTATAGACCTAAATTTATATTTTATATGTAAGACTGCAAAAGAGTGTAATTGTAAACTTGTGTCGATGGTGTGCTCATTAATGAACGAGAAAATTTACTTTATGTAGAATTATGTAGCGTCATTGGTAGAGTGTTCGCCCCAAAAGCAATTGATCCAAGATTGAATCTCAGGTCAGAAATAACCCCCGGGTGTGTGTAAGGCTTAGCATGCTGCAGTGTGAAGCAGAGTGGTCTGCACCATACCCTTTATATACTTATTCGAGCGTCCAATTGGACTCTCAAAGCAGAGGTCCTGCAACATGGGTTTAGTTATTTGGCAGGCAGGAAATACTCTACACAAAAGGTGCGATTTGCTAATCATGGAGTGATAAGATAATAAAAACACAAAACAGCAACATATTGGAAATTGAAATTTTGGTGCATTATGTCACGTGTGAAAATTTACGCATAAACACAAAAAAGACTTAATATTTCAATGCAGACAAAAACTCTTAAACTAACAAGAGACAATATATATATCTATATATACATGTATAGGGCCTACTGAAGCCCAGCAAGGTATATAATGGATTTCATAGAACTTTTTAATGTATCATCCCAAATGAGTACAAGATGAGTACAGGAACATCTTGACAACGCGTGTACAATAAGGAAAAGATAGTTTAAATAAAGGTTTGAATGAGACACGAAAGAGACGAATGGGTCACTCGTGAACAGGCAACAAGCCCCCTCTCAGCAGATTGCACAAATTGTCCATAGTGTATTCAGGAGGAGCTAGTGGGTTTTTGCCCCCCCCAGATCCTTATAATACACGAGCTGTATTCAAGGGGAGCTAGTGGGCATATGCACCCTCCTTTTAAAACACATTAAAATGTAGCGTAGGTCTATATAAAAGTGGTCATAGTACCCTCTACCACTCAAATTTCAAAGGTCACTAACAGGATAAAAATTAGTTTAACGTTTGTTTCGTTTCTCGAAGTATATCAGAGACGAGCGAATCAGGAATTGAACCCGCAATCTTTTCACGGATAAGTGCATAATTCTACGACTCTATACGAGTCTATACTCTAGCAGTCCTCAAATTTTCATAAATTTTCATTACTTAAATTTTTGTTGTGAATTGAATTTTTTTCTCCTCTATTTTAAAGTATGATTGCGCCTTTTTAATTAATTATTGTTGTAGTTAGAACAATTAGTTGATTCCATGTGATGCAAATGTCGGGATAATCCGCCATGTTGCACGTGCTCAATTAGCAGCTTATAGGCCTACATCAATTCACAAAGATATCCATACGATAAAATGTGCCTGTGTAACGAGACAAACTATCTGTTAAACACAGTCATTATAATACTTCTACGCAAATAATCAACATGCAAATCTATCATACAGGTTGATAACATCACAAACTTGCGCGTCCTTTTCTGTCAAATCTAAAATGTTTTTGCAACGCCAAAATATGACTCCAGTGCGGTGACGTGTCTCTACAGTCCCTGCGCTTGTATGATTTTTTGAGCACATTATAATCAAACGATTATGTGCAGTGGCGGAGAAAGCAGGTTTTGAATGATAATGCGAAATGTCTGTAATAAAGCAAATTGCTGCCTTTGAGGGGGACACAATCATAAGAATTGTGTGTCCCCACTAGGGGGACACATATTTGTCCCTCCAGGGGAGACATATTTTGTGTGTCCTCCTAAACAAAAGTAGTGGGGGCATAAATATAATGTAACCGTTAGCATAGGCGTTAAGAAGCAACTTAATAAATCCGACTAGGGGGTCTGGGGGAGCGTCGTAAGCGGAGCGTCGTAAGCTCCCCCAGCGGAGTCCGGGGCGGAGCTCCGGCCGCCAACGGTTTTGATAAATACGAACGTTAAATTGGCTTTGTAAAGTTGAATAGTATTTAGTTTTGATCACCAAATTGGCAACAAAGTTGTTTTTGAAAATAATCAAGAGAGATAATATTGAAAAAATCAATATACTTATTGAATTAAACATTGCACAATTGCACATTGATCGATATTTTGTCATTGTGGTCCCCCTCACATGGGGGGACAAAAATCTGCTGATGAGGGGGGGGGCAGCTCTAGCACTTGGAGGGACCGCACCCCCTGTCCCCTCCGGTGGTTAATCCCCTGCCTACATTTGTAAGTGCGAAACATCTGAATTTGAAGTTTAACTTCAAATTCAGGTGTTTCGAACTTACAAATGCTATTGCTAGCTTAAAATAAGCAGGCATTGCAAAGAGTAACTTAATTCTGCACTAAAAAATTTGCACATATGTAGCCTAATAAAATTTGGCCAGTTAGTGCGATAGACTAATATAGCCTATAGCAGGCCCGGACAAACTTTTTGAACGGCAGGCCGCATATAATTTGTCATTAGGATCGAGGGACGCCAACATTTAAAAAATATGATAACAGCCTACATAAAATTGAATAATAATAATAAATTGCAATTTGAAAGAGGTTATATATTATAATAAAATTATATATAATATTAATTAGGCCTACCGAGTACTGACTTTGATGAGCGAAAATTTCAGAGCTGTCATCAAAATTATCATTGAATAAATTTTAATGGAAACGTTACAATGTCATGTTTCTATTCAAGTTCAATCCTTCTGGAGAAGTTTGTTCGTAAATACATGCGGAAGCAAAATGAAGCGAATCCAAATTTTTCATCAATTACGTTATTCGTTTAGAACAGGATTACAAATAACTTAAAAACAAGTTAAATTTTATTCGGCGGGCGATCAATTTCTACAGAAATGATCACGAATTATTGACAAACTATTTTCACGTTTAGAAAATGTTACAAAATCTGCAATAAAATTCTTAATTTAAAATAGTTACACTAATTCGTGAATCATAGTCTCAGGTATACATATTCATGAGTGATTGCCGAGCTGCGGTGTAATCAAGATCTTGCTAGATAATTGGTGGGCAAAAATAGCAAATAGTTTTAGCTTGAATTTAGATGTATTGTACCTATTAATTTAGTGCTCATAAATTTGTTTCAAACTCCAAAGACGAGCAATACCTTCGGCAACACCTTCCGTCGACATGAAATTAGGTGTTTCGACGCAATACCATCTTCACAAAGGGTGTTGCGGTCGCAATACCTGCAATACCTATTTCGCCACCTATGGGGACGTCTCTCCCTAATGTGACGCCGCCGTAAGATGATGAAATCGACGTTGGATTGCACTGATTAGCATTTGCATTGATTGTACCATAATGACAATCGATGCTATTAAACCTTTATTTAATAAATTAATTTAATATGTTTAATTTAATATTTATACCAGTGAAAAAGCAATTATTTGATCACTAGGAATTAACCTGAAGACGGTCACATAAAATTAAGTTTTTAAAGGTAAAATATTTTAATAATAATAATAATTATAATAAAGGTATAAAATATACTACAAAATGGTTAGGTGAATTCGCGAGAGACTTTCAAATGTCCCGCAGCGTTATAATGCTGTTTGTTTTGTGTTGGTTTGACTTAGATTTTGTAATTTTAGTTAAGTTTGTTTATAGTTTGTTTAGTTTTTTTATTTTAAATCTGTTTAGTTTGTCTATTTACTAGTCATAATTAAGAATTAATAACATTTAAAAATAGATAATCTAGGAGGCTTGTATAGAGATTAACATTTAGCAAGAACCAAATTTCTCTTTCTAAAAACTTGTATATAATTAAAAATTATTTAACTTTACAACAGTTTACAGAGCATTATGCAATTATAATAAGATAATATTGATTAATCAAACCTTTTTAAAACGCGACAACCAGCTTGCAATCAAATGTATACGATTAATGATCAACGTCAATATTATATACATCTATCTATCAATTGTTCTCTGCCACATATCATATGGCAGGCAAAAAAACTGACAAAATCTTCATTTTCGCTCAACAATGAGCACACCGTCGATTTTTTTAACAAGCCAATTCATAAAGGCTTTCCTTCACCACATCTAAAATGACAAGTTTTGCAAAGAAAATTAGGGCCTCTGCGGTGATTTTTCATTGCTTTGCTCACTGACGTCGTTTGTCGGCTTCGATGAAGCACACACTGTTGTCAATTGGTTTCCTCAAGTGTCCTGGATCCAAAACGGAAAATTATATACAAAGGCCTTACAATATAAAATTTTAAATACGTTTGATTTAGAATTAAACATTAAAACTTTGCCTGATGTCGCCGTCGGGTGATGAAACGGACGTTGAATTCGCATTGATTGATAGATTGTCATTTTAGTTTCTATTTCACAACAGGATGTCCATTAGGCCCAATGGACAGTAGAACGGTCCCCCTGCCTTCTGTATTCCCACCCCTACTTGGCTTCAGCCCAGCCCTGGCTGAGAGTAATTCTGTAGAAAATTTACCGTCCGTATCGTCATCTACAGGAATCAATTGATATGAGGAACGAGGCGCATCTGAGGTTGATTTAGAGCGCCTTACTTGAGTCATATTTCCTGTTGGCTGATATTGCTGGGCTCCTTGATTTGTTGCTGATGATTTAATCGAGGTATTGATTGATTGCTTGGTATTTTGATTGATTGCTTCATTTACAGGAAGTCTCTGTGAGATTGAATGTTGGTGGGATCTATTTTGATGTCTGCTTAAATTCTCGTCTTTATGTACCTGTTGAGGTCTAACTGACTGTGATGGATTGACTGCGTTTCTACTTTCGTTTTTATACCCCAGCGAAATTGTATTTCTTTGATCACGTTCACCGGTAAACAACGTATTTCCAGTATTTCTTGTGACACTGTGGGAAACAGCAATATTTGTTGAACCTGGTATGTGAGCAGATTGCATGACAAACCCTCCAGCTGAAGGCTTTTGATTCTGTCCTGAATTACTGGAAGCCTTAGTGGAATTATTGAAAGTAGATGTTGCACTTGGAATATCCTGATATAAAAGATGTTTGGGTTCAGATATTTTTCTAGATTCGCCTTCAGTGCGATTAATTTTCTGGGCTATATCGGCAGATCCTTTGACAGGTCTGGGGGCTGAACCCCTCATATTTGGGTCTCTCTGATCAAGTAGAGATTCTACAGAAGAGGAAATCCAATTTGTACGTTCAATTCTCTCGACATTTCGTTTGGACGGATGTTGTTTTAAAGCAACAGATTGAGAAGATGTAACCTGCTTTGTATGATATCTCACTGCAGATTGTCTGTTCCTCAATTCTTCATTTGCTAAGTCGCGTTTTGGAACGGCTTGTGCATTTCCACTCTGACGTTGGTCGGGAAAACCCGAGTTATTTCCTATCCTGAAGCTTGGTATATACTGAGATTGTCTTTCGTTGACATTCTGTCCTGATATAAATTCATTGTTTCTTTGCTTTTGATTGTGGATTTGAACCGAGTCTTGTGTTATATGTTGCGCTCTTTGTGCAGCACTAGAAGGTATTTCAGATGTATGTGATTTCTTCTCACTGTTTCGTAACTTCTGATCATAGTTTTCACTATCAACATTTATCTTAACAGTTGAGCCAGGTGATATGTTGCTGTTAGGTGAATGTTCAGAGAGGTGTTTTGATTGTATATTTTGAGATGCCATTACTTGCCTCTCTGAAGAGACTCTTCTGCTGACATCGATCCCCTGTCTCACTGGACCACCAGAGAAACCCTCATTATGCGTCAAATCTTCTTTGCTGCTACTTAATTCCTGCGTTACTTTATATTTTTTATCAGAGCCGAGCTGGATTAATGTAACACTACGAGCATTGGTGACTGAACTTCTGATAGTGTATGGCATATCTTCCGTAGATACTGCTGCAACGTTTGAAAGAGACGTCTGAGAACCGTATATATTGCGTTGTAGATCAAAACTTTTACTTGCCTTCACTAAAGGCCTACTCTTGTCGTTCAAATTTATTCCTCTTTGAGGCATTTCCTTGCTTTGTTGAAGATCTCGAGTGGAGTCTGAATAATTTTTATTGGCTCTATATGAATTATCAGAAACTGTACCTTTATTAGTTGGGTCAATTTTGGGATGGTCTAAAATTATATTGCAAGATACTTTCTTTGAGGAGTTAATTTTATCCTCAGAATTTACATTGGTTCGAACAGCACTTGCTTGCGAAGCTTCTGGAGTCAACGGTAAACTTTGGTTCATTTGTGAGGAAATTATATTAGCAGAAATATTACTGCTTGTACCACTATCAGACCGTTTCAATACTTTTTCCTTTGTTTTATTCTCATCACTGTTACATTTGATCACAGTAACCTCTTTCTTCCCATCGGATTGACTATCTATTGATCTGTTGCGAGAATTTGATGATTTTGAAGTGGCGGCAAGATGGTAGCGGTTGCTGTTTATGTCTAATTCTTCAGAAGAATTTACTCTACCTACTAAACCAATCTTGCCAGTTGTAGAATATTCCATTCTAGAATTGTCGCTATAAGGTTTGCCTGATATAGCAGCCAGATTATTCTGTCTTTTGTCAGCAGCTTCATCTATATTATCGGATGCAACTTTGGACCTACTTACGCCGTATGGGGTTTCAAAAGTGGGTAGAGATGATAGAGGTTTCGAAAAGTGATCGTCTGGTAAGATTTCTACTAGTACTTGATCTGAACCATTCTTAGAATGATGATAGGGTGCTGCCAAATTAGCTGGTTGTTTTTGTTGTTTTTGTTTCTGAGAATTATCATGTTGTTGTTGCTGCACTGTAAGAAGCAGTGACGCGTCCTGTGGTTGATGGTGCTGTTGCTTTTGATTCTGTTGTCGCTGCAGCTGTTGTGATTGAGAATAACCCTGCTGTGTGATCAGAGTTTGATCTTCCGATTGGGCTAACTGAATTTCCTCTTGCAGAGCATGATGCTTATGTTGTTGTATTTGATTTTGTTTATTTTGTTCCTGATGCTGTTGATATAGTTGTTGTTGTTGCTTTTGTTGAAATTGTTCTTGTTTTTTCTGCTGCTGCTGCTGCTGTTGTATATGTTCTTGTTGCTTTTGCAGTTTCTGTTGTTGCGACTGTTGTTCCAGCAGCTGTTGATGTGGTTGCTGCTTTTGCTCTTTAGATTCTTCATCTCGCTGTTCCGCACTGACCTGACGTTTATTTTGTTCGCTATTATCCCACAAATTCTGATTTACACTGAGAGATCTTTTCTTTTTAAAAATGCTGTCGTGATTTTCTGTTTTATCTGGAGCCTGCGCTATCTGCTCGAATTGTTTCGCAAGGCCCAGAGTTCTTACAGATTTAGAGGAAGATTTCTTCGTCATATTTTCCCACTCCAATTCTGCCTCACTCAGATGACGTTTGACCATACCGTCTTCATCTTGAGAAATTACTTCTTTCTCTAGAAATGAATTCGATTCGCAGGGATTCTTATCTTGCTCAATTTCAGATTTTAAAAGATTTTGATCCAAATGGAGAACTTCGTGTCTAGTAGGTTCAACTTTAGAACTTGTTCGATCAAATTGCCTCGCTACCCTAGCCACTTCTGTAGTGGGCCCTTTCTGGATAGAATTAGTTTTGGCTCCATTATGAGAGTCTGACGATTGTTTTCTGCTTACATTCTTTATGATATTTTCTTGGGACTCCTGATATGCAGGCGCGATATCGTTAATATCTCCTGGAAGAGCCGGTTCATCTTGCAATAATTTGACCGGAAAATCTTTCGCAGCATTTCGATCAGAGCTAATTTTTCTAACCACTTTCACTGAGGTTTGAGAATTCTGAGATGCATGCATCAAATCGAAGTCTTTCGTATTCGTATCATATGTTGTAGCATTGCTCTCTGGATGTGTTTCAGTTTTTATCTTTTCTTTCTCATATGGTAGCACTGGCACCAAAACTGATACTTTAGAATCAGATGAATCATCACTCGTGATTTGAGTTTCCTTTGCTTTTGGCTTACGACCTTCATTGCTAACAGCTGTATCTTTAAATTTATTAGAGTTTAACACATTTGAAATTGATTTGCCTTTAATATGATCCAGAGTTTCGACATTGTTCTTGTTTTTAATTAAAGCTTCATGGTTATTTTCAAAATTGTCATTTAAATTTGGACGTTGCTCATTATAGTTCTGATTCCATTGATTGATTGGATAAGAAATTGATTGATTGAATTGATTGCTAACAGGAATGTCTGTGACTGATCCATGGGTCTCTGTGTCTGATTCAACTGAATTAAAGACTTCCCTATTAGGCGATCTGTGTTTTTGAGCAGTAATATTTTGCTTTCCAGACGCTGAAACATTCTTATTCTGTGAATGTATAATATTTTCGTCTCTATTAATCTCACTATGTAAACTCTCCAGTTCTTTCGGCCAAATTTGAGGTGACACTATATTGGCAGCGTTGATAGACAATTGTTCAACCGATTGATAGTGTTTCGTTATCTCTTCCTCGAGCCTCTGATTATTATTATCTTTGTCGTACAATGAAGTTAAATAGTGAACTTCTCTCACACCATTATCTTGATCAGGAATAATATTAGAATTAGAGATTCCTTCTTTCATATTGTTACTATCGCTGTCAAAATTATCATTTACATCATTGCAGAACTTATCCAAATCTACATTACTGCTAGAATTAACATTGATAATATTTTTATTTGAGTCCGTTTCAGTTGACATTGACTCCATCTTTTTAATCAAGTTAGGCATTGTGTCTAAATAAGCAAGGACGCTGCTGTCAATTTGAATGTTGTCAAAGTCTTCTGATTCAGAAACTACAGAAAACACCGTTTCATTATCATAAGTTTTTTCTGAAGTAGGCAAAACTCTGGAATTGTTGCTAGTCTCTGTATAAGCGATGTCTTGAAACACATTTAAATGTTCATCTGCATCACCATCAACAAAGACATTCTCCTCTACGGAGGAATTGGAAAGAATATCTGCTCTGGACGCATTGCTTCGACCCTCAGAGGCTGTCACATAGGAGCCACTGCTTATGTGCTGTGGTTCAGTTGACACATTGGTACCGCTATTTATGTGATGTGGATCAATTGTCACATTGTTCATGGGATGTAGTATATCTGTCACATTGTTCATGGGATGTAGTATATCTGTCCCATTGTCCCTGGGGTGTGGTATATCTGTCACATCGTTCATTAGTTGTGGTAAATCTGTCATACTGTTCATGGGATGTGGTTTATCTGTTAGGCAAGAACCACTGGTCATATGTTCAGTTGTCATATAAGGACTACTGCTAATGTGAAGTGGCTCAGTTGTCGCATGGAATCCACTTTTCGTGTACTGGGTCTCATCGGCGCCAAGTGGTACAATAATCACATTGGAATCACTAATCATGTGCCCTAATTGAGTTGAAACAGAATTCGTGCCTCCTGTATTCGCGTCAGTAATTAACTGATTTGACTCAGTATCTCCTGAAACTATTGAAGTCATATAAGGCAGAGGAGCTCTTGTTGATTTCTTCCCGGATCTCATCTGTCTTAGTGACGTCACTCCAGTCTGTGATGTCACGGCAGCTGCTGTTGACGTCACATGTTTTGATAGAGAGATTAATGTTGGTGACGTCACCTGTGTAGATGGAGACAGTAATGGCGATGACGTCGCCTGTTTGGATGGAGAGACTGATGTTGATGACGTCACATATGTTGATGACATCACTGGTGTGGATGCTATTGATTCTGATGATTTTATGGGTGTTGATGCTGACGCTGATGATATTGGCACCGTTTGTTCTGGAAAACAACTGATTTGTCCTTCTGGTCTCTCTGATGGTACATGGTCTAATATTGGCTGGTTTAATAATACGCTATCATCGAAACTGAAAGACGATTGTGGTTTACTGTTAGATGAGTGTGGATGTGTGGCTGGTGCAGAAGTTGATGAATTGAGTTTCACAGGTAACAGATCAGGGGCAGCTGATGACGTCAATGATTTATGAACATATTCTACAGAGTTTAGTGATGTTTCAATTTCTTCAGTTGACATCACCGTTTCTTGTGCTCTAAACGACTGTGGTGATGATGTCAGTGATTGCTGTGATGACGTCAGTGATTGTTGAGGTGATGTCATTGGTTGTTGTGCTGACGTCGGTGATTGTCGTGGTGATGTCAGTGATTGTTTTGGTGACGGAGGTGACGTAAATTGTACTGCAGTATCCAATTGTTCTACTGATATTTTTGATCGCTTTTCTGACGACACGGGTTGCCCTGATGACGTCATTAACTGTTGTGATGATGTCATAGACATCTGTCTCTCAATCTCGTCTTGTCTTGCCATCTCAAGTATCTCTCTCACAGTGTCCTGATATTCTTTTGAAAGATCTGGGTCTAAGGAATTAATTTGCTCTGGTATAAACATTAAATTAGAAATTGGAATCAACGAGTTATTGTCTGCCAATTTATTCTCTGGATATGATTCTTCTTTTGGCGGGTGCGATGTTTCATGCTGCGAAAGTTGAGACGTTGTGTTCTCGTTCAAGTTCTCTTCAGCCAAATACTGTGTGGATGTCAAATGATGGACAGAATCGTTTCTATTCTCATTCATCGATTTCACAGAAATTTCAGAATTCATTCTGGCATCCACGTATTCGTCAAACTTCTCTCCTATTAGGGCCGAGGAATTGATGCTAGAAGGTTGAGAGCCAATTTGTTCAACATTTAAAACAGCATTCACCTTTCGATCTTCATATTGATGAGAGTGTAGAAAATTTTCTTTAATTTCTCTTTCGTTCGATGTACCGTTACTATGAATTCGGGAATTAAAATGCTTTATCGGTTCGGAATCCGCATTTTCTGCAACGTGATCAGTTATAACTTTGGATTTTGAGTTGGCGAAATTGTTAACAGAACATTTGATGGGATTTGGCCTGACGTTCTCATTCTGCCAAGTTCTGCTTCCAAGGATCTGAACAAGAGCAGAGTCAGACATGTTGCGGTGATGAAATTGTCCAGGTGTAGGAATGGATTCCCCGTCATCCTGCCAGTCAGAGTAAAGGTTGGAGACCTCCCGAGTCAACTGAGCAGCATGTTGTGAAACAGCAGAGTCTGTTAAACATAATATAATTGTCAATGCACTTAATACTAATATTAAATCAGCATTTTCTGCAACATGACATAAGCTATCAGCTATTTCTTTCCATTTTAACGTAAGAATTTTGATTGGATTTGGTCTGGGATTCCAAATGTCAAGATTGACGCACGGGTTGAAGGATAAAAGTGAAATCCTTCAGGATTCCGTCATTATTTAATTATATCCTTACAGAACATTTATATGAATAAAACTATGGTCATTAGCCACTAACCATTTACAAATAATTGCAATATTGGCCTATAATGAATTTGAATTAAACAAATTAAATTATATTACATGCATAAACACCGTAAATACCCAGTTCATTACAAGGTCTACAAGTATGGTTGCCACATATTGACTCTTACAAAGCATGGCATTGCAACAGGTTTTCAACAGGTTATGCTTGGAGGAATTTCTTGAATAAATAATAATCTGGTATAGATGAGAAAATATATATTGTGTAACTATTAGTCTGCTATTTTAGTCAATAATGTTTCAATTAATGCTTTTATTTCACAATTTAGTATGATAAGATTACCTGTTCTCTTAGAACTAGAATTAATGACATAGCTCTGATTTACTGCAAATATTAATGAATGTACCGGTTACCAATTATTTTAATTAATTAATAACTTTCAATTAATATTTATCTGCTCCTCTTCCATTTATTGGTTCACAGTTTTGGTTCATTTACTTCTTTTTTCTTTTTTTTCTTTTTTAAATTTAGTTTTTTGTTGATCACCATAGTTCACTGTTTCAATTGACTTGTAGTGTTTGTAATTTATCTTTGTATATTGTACAGTAACTGTACAGGGTTATCTAATCCTTTTTGGTGGTCTATAATAAATAAATAAATAAAATAAATAAATAGGAGACTATTTGAGAATTTTCAGAAAAGCGGTAATTCTACTTGCGTCAGGCTTTGTTTGACAACACAACATTGGTTTTTTGCTGTAAATAATGTCAATTATAGTAATAAAATCACGTAAAATCTAGTTTGGATTTCTAAATGACATGCAAGGTAACTTAGGTAAGCATCGTTAAGATATTTATTGACAGGATACGACTTGATAACATACTATATGTACCATCGGGGTGTTTACTAGCACAAAAATTCGTAAGTAATACAATAGTTAGTAGCAGCAGCTGCTCTATTATGTGCGGAAACTTGGCGGGGGGGGGGAGGCGGGAGTCGGATCCCCTCCCAAGTTTGAGATGGGGTGGAGAGGAGTCTGAGTATCTGTTGACCCACCAAAAATGTGAGATATTTTGGTATCAAAGTGAATTTTATGAAGATTTTTATGTGAAATTGCTGAGTGCGTGACTATTATTTGTATATTTTCTAGATATGACAGAAATTTTGCCAAAATATGGGAGTCCAAAGTTTTCCGACCCCCCAACGCTGGCTATGCTCTTTCCCATAGTTAGGATCCCAATTCTTTCCGTTAATGTACAGCAACTTTCCAAGCTTGCAGCTTTTCAGATTTCATTAGTCCGACAGGAAATTGATAAAACTTTATGTCAGATCCCATACAATACAGATAAGAGCAGTTTTTAATACAGAATTCTCATTTAAATTATGCTTTTATGCCACTAAAACCTATTAAATACACAGGTAAACAAAGAAGACCATAGATAAGCAGACAGACCATAGATATGCCTGACAGACCATAGATAAGCAGATCTTTGTTTATAAACAAATAGGACCTTATTATTAGCCGTCCGTATATCTCCGTCATTATATACTTTTATTTTGATCAAATTCATGATTTCATAGTCAAAAGTTCAAATCCTAACCTCAACACAGACCCTAACTCTAATATTCCGGTCAAACTAAAGCCAATTCCAGCAGAGTACACCCCTTATAGTTTAGTCCAATATAAAGTTGTGAAACGAGCGGTTAATAATTACATTAGTAGTTAGTTATCTGGAGAGCCTGCTCCAGAGCATCAGTGATACAGAGGAGGACACGGAGACAGTGAGGGAGACGGTCAGGGACACGGTCAGGGACAGGGCATTGCATGAGGTCAAGCGATAGGACAGACAGAGGGATATCCAGGCACACAGTAAAACGGACGGAGTAAAACAAGGTGTTTTGAGTGAAATTGGCAATTTTGGATTAGGCACTAAAAAGTGGTGCAATATGTCCGACGAAATTGAAGGCGGCCGAGGAAGAGGTACATGCTGTTTTAGTTGAATATTAATATATAGTATATTTTAAAAAAATAAAAAAATATATATATATATTTTCGTATATATTTATACCTGACTGACTCACATGCTAGTTTCCTTTCTTAGTAGCTGTGTTTTTCTTTTTTTCTACTCCATGATTAATCGTTTCTTTGCCTTTCGATCAGTGCAATGCACTGTCGGGCGCGCAATGCAGCCAGCGCAGGTACACGATTAATCTTCCATCTTCCAGGCACTGATACGCACCCGTGCCAAAGGGT
>JAQFZF010000343.1:0-18663 GCA_034695365.1 Enchytraeus norvegicus
CTCTCTCTCTCTCTCTCTCTCTCTCTCTCTCTCTCTCTGTCTCTCACTCAATAGTTACAGAGCAAATATGAGTTGGCATTTCTTTCCATAGAATGTAGACGCAAAGATTTCGTTAATTGAAACCTAAGAAATAAAAATAAAAATAAATGTTTGACGTCGGTTTCCTCATCGATTGATTGATTGATTGATTGATTGATTGATTGACTGACTGAATGACAGACTGAATGACAGACTGATTAATTGAGTGATTGATTTCTCTTTATACCCCGGGTGCAGACAGACCGGTGGGTTTTATAAAAACGATTTATTAAGAATGGAATGAATCGTGGCCCGGCTACTCAAAATCGACAAGATTGGAAGAGTCGCGAAAGCAAACAGCATTAAACCTTTAGAGCGATTGAGAGCCTCTGCCAAAGAAAAGAGGTCTCTCGCTGAGCCCGGGTAAGCAGTGCATTCTGGCTGCCGATGCCGTTGATGGAATCAGCTCCTCAGGGGTTTATCGGGCCCATAGTCTCCATAGCCACCGGAATTACCTCATACCCACTGACTTAGTCATGATACTTAATCATTGATTGATTGATTAATTGAGTGAGTGAATGATTTGATTGATTGATTGATTGCTTGTTTGATTCGTTCATTCATTCATTGGTTCATTCATTCATGCATTGACTGACTGGTCGACTTTTTGACTTATTGACTGACTGAATGACTTAATTGACTGATTGATCGATTGATGGATTGATTTATAATTATAATAATAGCGTATGCTATTTATCTCGCAAGATGGCGAGATAGCTTGGATTCGTTTCCAAATTCGTTAAGCTAGTTGCAGTCGTTGGAGCTTGTCATGGTAAATGTACACCGACTGCTTGATATTATAGCAACGGAGAGTAAAATAGCTTGCCAAGGCTAACACCTGGTGATCTTTCACTGGGCTTTGAACGCTCGACCTCATGATTCAGAAACCGCAGTGCTTCCATTAGACCACGGAGATTCTCCGATTGATTGATTGATTGACTGACTGACTGATTGACTAACTGATTGATTGATTGGCTGATTGATTGATTGATTGATTGATTGATTCACTTATTCATTTATTCATTCATCCGTTCATTGATTGATTGATTGACTGACTGATCGATTTATTGACTGATTGATTGATTTATTGATTGATTGATTGATTAATTGATATAACTCCACAGGACCGAGCATGGTTACTGCGGTCTGCACACTTGACGAGGCTGTGGCGTGTGGGGCGTACACAGTGGCCCTAGCACAGAATATGCCCGTCTTCCCTACCACAGCTGATTACAGGAATCTGTGCACGTATGTTAATCAATCACAATCACAATTGGAGAGCCTCCGTGGTCTAATGGCAGCACTGCGGCCTCTGAATCTTGAGGTCTCGGGTTCTGTGCCCAGTGGAGATCACGAGTTGTAAGCCTTGGCAGGTACTCTCGTTACTACGTATGAGCATATTGCGCATTGTGCACAATATAGAAGCCGTCACCTCGTTGTAGCCTAAAATGTAAAATGAATAAAAACGATCGTTAGTTTAAAATTAGCATAAAAACATTAGATTTCATTACCTTGATAATGCATATCCTATTTATTTCATCAAATCACTTATTCTCAAATTACTAATTTGAACATCCATATACCAGCAACATTAGATACAAGAATAACCGCTGGATATATTTGATCATATGATTGATTGATTGATTGGTTGATTGCTAGGTTGATTGATTAATTGATTGATTTATTGATTGACTGATTGACAAGTTGATAGCTTGATTGATCATTTGATTTGTTATTGATTAACAAATTGATCGGTTATTTGATTGATTCATTGATTTATTGATCGGTTCATTGACTGGCTGATTGACCGACTGACTGACTGACTGACTAACTGACTGACTAACTGACTGACTGATTGATTGATTGATTGATTATTGATTGACGCAGTGCTGTGAGCGATATGTTGTCATGTCTGGCGAGTAATGGATGTGATTTAGGCAGTTCTCTGGCGGAATTTCAAACTATCATTCAGATCTGCAATGAAAACGTTGGCGGTAAAATTTATTCTCAAATCATTATTGATTGATTAATTATTATTAAAGGTTAGTGATAGGGGAGGGGAAAGGGTCAGAGGCGTAGCGAGGGTTTCCTGTGCCAGGGTACAAAAATAGCTGCTCCCCCCTATCAAATATATCTTCTAGATTTTTCTGTCCCCCCTGCCACCCCCCCCCCTTCGCTACGCCTCTGGCAAGGGTTAGCGTATTGGTTAAGTGTTCGCTTCAGATGCAGGTGAACCAGGATCGAATCCCAGGTCAGTCTGCAAAAGAAGACCCCAGGGTGTCTGTAAGAGTCAACGTGTACCTGCGCTGTCTGAGTTGTCGGGCTACTAAAAGACAAAGTACGATTAATCATGTTGTGGCAAATAACAAAAAAAGATAAAGTACTATTAATCATGGGGTGCAAGAGACAGCAAAATTAAAATTTACTATTAAAAAAGTATAAAAAATTAACTAAATTAAAATTGCAAATAAGAAACGAAACAAGCATTTTGGTTCTGTCATGTGAAAACATACGAATGAAAAAAATTCACTCATTTGTTCAGCCAATCTATGACTGAGTCAGTGGCTTACTGTGTCTTGAGTCTCAAGTGATTCTAGAGATACCAGATCAATTCCTATGACTCGCCTGTCGCTGATGTAGCCGTCGGGATCCAATCGGACGCTATAATTTTAATTTATCATCCGTTTTAGCAAGTAAAGATATTAGGGACAACGTTGACACCAAACGAAATACATGTATAGTATATATGTTGTGGCGTCAACTGATATCCTCGTCAGATGATGAACCAGACGTTAAATTGTTATTTGATTTGATTTGCTTTTTTATCTTCTTTAGTTCATAAATGTCAGACGCACGTGTTTACGTGGTTTCCTTTCTTAGTTGCTGTTTTTAATATTTTTTGTAGTCTTCCGCACCACTGGTTAATCGTATCTTTGACGTAAAGAGCGCACTAATGTAGCAAGCGCAGATCACGAATTAACCAGTAATGGTGGCGTTATATAACTTGGCCAAATTGGATGGCCGAGTCGATAGCAAGCTTACCTGATAAGCAGGAGGTCATGGGTTCGATTCCCAGTCGGGTCCGTCTCTGACAGTATCCTCGGATACGGAAACAGACGTTAAACTTAGCTTTAGCTTTTAGTGTAGTCTGACTTGGGTTTGAACCCAACAGGAGAGAGAAATGTGATTTATTTCACAATACACACACGTAATGTGGATGGTCGTATGCAAAAGCGTATCAGCGACCAAAATAAATAATTATTCGCAAAATATTTCAAAACCATAAACTGACAGAATACAATTTTTGGCCAGTATTGTAGAACACCATTGTATCTGGTAGATACCAATGAAATATTTTCAATATTATGAAAACAATTTAGAAATATTGCTGAAATAAACACCATTTTTTATTAAATTTCTGATGGTCTTTAGTCCACTTTTGCATACGACCATACATATGGCCATCAGAGAAGACCTAGTTCTAACCCTCATGGTCTTGGTATGAATAATACTAATCTACTCCACTATTAATTGTTCAAAAAACAAACCATGAATCACTTTAATAATTTTGTTTTTGGAATTAAAAAAAAACTTTAATCATCACAAGAACTGATGATATGTTGCTCATATTATGTTGTCAATCGTTCGCAGTAGTTTGAAGCTGTCTGTAGTTGCAATTACCGCTTGGGTCGTCCCTGACATCGTCTTCGGGTGGGGAACAGGACGTTGAATACTCATTGATTGATTGATTGTTTGATTGATTGATATTACAGGATTCAGCACAATTAGTGCAGGTTGTTCAGTTGCTCAGATTGAGAAGTGCGAGGACAACACAAAGGCCATCATACAAACCTTTCCAAGCAACCCTACAACAGCTGATTATAGGAATCTGTGCAAGTATGTAAATTCGTTGACTTTCGCTGTATTGCGTCCGGTTACTCGAGAATAGATCAACGGAACACAGCACATGTTCGTAAGAGGCGACCAACGACGACACTGCAGTGTAGGTCAATATGGCCATGACGACTGTATGTTAGACCAATAGGTTGCTCTATTACAGACTATATACATGTATAACAGAAGTCTTTTCATCTACAGTAATTGTGGAGAAGGACATACTAGGTGACTTTCAGTCACTGTTCAAAGCGCTTTTGATACTTTGTTAAGAGTGCGCCACATAGAAGTTTTGTTATTGATTTGTTGATTTCTTTCTTCGTTTAAAGTTCTCTTTGAAGTTTTCTTGCCTTGAAGTTTTTGTTCTCTTGCCTAATAATGACTAATTTTAACTATCACTATTTCACATTTTAAATGTCAATATACGAAAAGCGAAATGGTGATTTATTGATTAATTGATAAATTTATCCTGAGTGTAAACAGCCCAGCCTATCAATGCTAAAGCAAAGCTATAAAGCTAAGTTCAAAGTCTGTTTCCGTATCCATCCAGAGATACTGTCAGAGACGGACCCGGCTGGGAATCGAACCCATGACCTCCTGCTTATCAGGCAAGTTTGCTATCGATTCAACCATCCAACCGGAACAACTTTGGGTATTCATAAAAAACTATTCATTAAGAACGGAATTGTGATCCGGCTACTCGAGATCGAATAGATTGAAAGAGCCGCGAACGCAAACCGCTGTAAATATATGCTGCTTAGATATAAGTAAGGAATTTGATAAAGTAAACCATTCAGTTTTATTTTAAAGCTCATGTAGAGAGGAGAATCGGCGGTATTGATACACCTTTTCTCCTATTGGTAGGCTACAGTATTTCTTACAACTGTGTTAGATGGGACAATGTTCTATCCAGACCATACCGACGTATTGCTGGTATAAGACAGAGCGGTGTGCTGAGTCCAGTTTTGTTCTCTGTTTATGTTAATGATTTGCTAAATAAATTGACTAAATTTGGATGTTATTCAAAAGGTATACCAGTTATCGTCATTATGTATACAGATGATTCAGTATTGTTTTTTATTTTTTTATTTAAAAAAAAAGTTATTTATCACATCACACAAGTACATGCAACAAGCGCTCAAAGCAAAGAATGTGATTGTGAATGGAGACAAAGGCCAGTACTATAGACAAGGCACTTACATATTCCACCTAATAAATTTAAAATAAACACTTACTATAGACATAGTCTACCAATCAGAGTCTAAAAGTTCAAAGTGGACTTCAGTGGAGCTCCCAATTTGTCTATACATAATAAACAATTATGTTCATCTATTTGTGAATAAATAATTTGCAAAATATGTTTAATCTGCTCATAAAGGCATATATCAAGCGTTGGCTTATATCAATTTAGTATCCTCTCAATAGCTATCGTTTAATGTATTAATTTAGATATTTGTCACTTTTTAATTTATGTTTTTGAATTATTTTTTAATGTTAGAACCTGATAGTAACTCACCTGCATTGCTTGTTAATTTATGCTGACATTAGGCAACACCGGCGGTGGCCCTTTTAATTTAAAATCGACTCAATATAAATTTAAAAATATGACTAGCGATCAACAGACCATTTGCTCTTTCGTGTTTGGCTATCCCTTTTGACTAATTTATTTTGCTATAATAACTATGACTTAATAATTATTTATAATTCATTTAATCATTTTCAATCACCTGTTATGTTTTAATTAAGTTTGTGCACATTATTGCTTTATCTGATTGATTTCTGTGCATGCAGTGAAATTGTAGTAAATGAAATAAATACAGGAATGAATAATAATAATAAAATCTTTGTTATCGTGAGCTGGCATTTCTTGCTCTACATGTAAATTTAATGAAATGCTATGCAATAAGAATTGGCAATGAATACAAAAACAAGTGCACTGCACTGATCTGTCCTACTTTAAAGATAATACAATTCCGTGGACTACTGAAGTTAAATACTTTGGTGTCTATATAGTTGCAGCAGCAAAATTTAAATGCAGCTTTGACACTCCCAAAGCAAATATTATTTGATAGATCTGCAAATGGAATTTTAGCTAAATTGGAGAATAGTAACAATAAACCAGTAACCTTAAAACTGATATCGACTATGGCCCTGCCGTGTTGAACCAACTCGCCAGAGGCTTTGTCGCTAAATAATACCGAATTAGTCCGATTAAAAAGTCCGTGGACGCGAGCCTTTGAAAATATATTTAACATCTTTAACCATAACGTTAAATATTGATCAAATATGACAAGTGTGCTATCAAGAATCTTAATTAAATGCTGGCTGCTTCCGTCTATGCTGTGCATGTTTTATCTCGTTTCTACTTATTTTCCATTTATTTGTTGATGTTTAACTATTGTGTGCACATTGTTACTATGCCCAAGTGGCGAATACAGATGGATATAGTAATCCATGGCAGTGCTATAGAGAGCCTCTGCCAAAGAAAAGAGGTCTTCCGCTAATCCCAAGTATGCAGCGCACTCTTTTTGCCGATATCATTAATGAAATCTGCTCCACCGGAGTTCGTTAGGCCCATAGTCTCCATGGCCACCGGAATCATCTCGTAGCCTCTGGCTAGATCCCGATGTTCATCCAAATAATTGATTGACTGATTGATTGACACAGCGCCTTGAACGACTTGTGGACATGTCTAGCCACGTATGGCTGTGACGTCAGCGGTACCCAGGCTCAGTACACAAACCTCATACAGACCTGCAGTCAAACCTCTCCAGGTAAAATATTATTATCTAATTAGTAAGAAAGCCTTAAATAAGGGCTCAGAGGATTCCACCAATCCCCCCACCCCGATATATCCTTCATTGGGGTGGAGAGCCACCCTTCGGTCACCCTTCATTAAAAGCCTCCACCCTCCCTCCGCTTGCATCCCCAATATAGGCCAAACTCGGACAACGCTTGACCATTCATCTGCTGATACTATGGGCACTGAAAAACCGAGAACAATGACAAATGGCAGCCATGTAAGTCTATGTCTACAACAAAGGTCACAGGTCTGCGACAGGCCTAATATATGGGTCATTGACATTGAATAGTGACGCCGTTAGGAAATTGTGCTTTTAAAAGGTAGTAGATAACTCGTTAAAATGTAATATATTAAATTTATTCTGAGTTAATTGTACATTAAGCCGTTTACCATTTGTACACAATCAACATAAGCGCAGACAATTAAACCCAAAACTGAAAAATGTTGATGTGATGAAGCACAAAATATGTTTAAAATTAAATAAAAATGACGTCACTTGTTTATTTAGACACTTTATTGCACTATTCTCTCTGAATGTTATATTGTTTCTTGATTCCATGACGTCGTTTTATTCATACTTTTAAGCTTCACATATCAACATCCGGAGTGCAGTCATGTAGCCATGAGAGCACGGATTACTACTATTGCTTGAGCTTTCTAGTGTATATATTAGTACTTCTATGATAGATGCATTTAGATTGATTATATTACTCATTGATTGATTGATATTATGTCACAGGACCCAGCACTATTAGTACTGGCTGCCAAGCTTACCAGGTCGATATGTGTGAGGCAAACACCAAGGCCATCATACAGAACCTGCCGAGCAATCCTTCAACAGCTGATCTCAGGAATCTGTGCAAGTATGTCAACTCATTGAAATAGTCCGTGTTGGATCCGGGAAGCCGAGAATAAACCAAGGGAAAACTGCACATATTCGTAAGAGAAGGTCAGCGCAAACATATCAGTGTATGTCAATATGGCCATGACAACTTCATGCTAGACCAATTGGTTGCTCAATTCCATTTAGCAAAAGTATTTCATCCACATTGATTTTGGCGCAGGGCTTTATAGAATACTCTGCCCGTCACTATACAAGCGCTTCTGATACTTTGTTAATAGTGCGCCATATAGATGTTGTGTTTTTTATTCGTTTATTTCTTTCTTTCATTTTTAGTTCTCTTAAATTTGACTCTTATGCCTAATTTGAATGATATTAACTATCATTATTTTGCATTTTAATTGCGTCATGCGGATCGAGAAATGCTGGCTATTGAGTGATTGAGAGTTTTTATATTTAAAAATAAACGATTCATTAAGAACGAAATGAATCGTGGACCGGCTACTCGAGATGGACTAGATTGCAAGAGCCGTGAACGCAAACCGCATTAAACAGTGCAACATCTGGTCGTTTGATTGCTAGTGTTTGATTGCTTGTGTGTGTGTTAACCTATATGTTTGTTCGCTTGTGTGGTTGCTTGACTGCTTTCTTATTTTGTCAATTTTCGAACAAAACAAAGATAGTTCTCTCTCTCTCTGTCCTTGTTTGTCTGTCTGTCTGTCTTTCGGTCTCGGGCTCTCTCTCTCTCACTTTCACTCCCACAGTCGCTATGGCCACCTCATACCCATTGGCTAGGTCGCGATATTTTCTTTATAAATAATTGATTAATTGATTGATTGATCGATACAGCGCCTTGAATGATACGTGGTCCTGCCTAGCGATTCTTGGCTGTGATGCAAGCGGTGCTCTTGCGCATTTCAGTGCTATCAAACAGACCTGCAGTCAAGACGTTCCTGGTAAATTATTCTCCAATAATTACTCGTTTAATATACATGTTCGTTCAATCAATCAATCAATGAAGATTCAACTTCCGGTTCCTCACCCGAAGGCGATGTCAGGGACGTCCCAAGCGGGATGTGCAACTACAGAGAGCATCCAACCACCAGAACACTCCTGGGAATGCACAAACCGAAAGAGAAAGCGAGATACAAAACAGTGCAAGTCCGTTATCCAAGGCAAGAGAGTCTGCTAGATCAGATCTAGGGTGGGAAGAGATGAGTTTTGAGTCTTGATTGAGTCACTTGCCCTTTGGACACAATCAATATAAACGTAAACATTAAAATACTGAGAAATTATTTAAAGTTCTTCATTACCCTATAATCAATATTGATACTGGATATTATATTTAATGTTCGCATTACAATCATTTAATTGAACTAAACAATGACATAAACTTAACTATAATACATTATACATGCCTTACAATTTTATTTAGAAATTCCTATTGAATTCTAATATTCAATCCTTCTTTTTCAAAATACATCAGACACCTAGTTATGAATGCATGTACAATTGTACATGTAATAAACGAATATATTATTATGTACATATATAACATATGAATGCAATAGGCCCTATGTCGATGTTTATAAACATTTTTGATTGATTGATGATATCAATCCTTCTATCAAAATAAAACTAGCATATGAAGTTCTGATAGCGAATTAATTCACGATTGTTTTTCAAGGGCCGAATAAAGGCGAAAAGGTTAAAGCCGAATTTAACGTGAGAAACGTCCTTACGGTCACATCAGTGACTAACAGGCTATTCTTTACTGACTATTATAAAAGATCGCTAGATCAGCATCTGTAAACAAAGTTATCTTCTTTTAATCTATACATGTCAACCGCACGTGTTTTCAGGGTTTCCTTGCTTAGTTTCTGTTTTTGGTATTTTTTTGTAGTCTTCCTTTCCACTGGTTAATCGCATCATTGCCGTAAAGAGCGAACTAATGCAGCAAGAGCGGATACACGATTAACTAGTACCGGTGGCGCTATTATATTTCTGTAGTCTGAGCAGGGTTTGAATCCACTACTCTTCATTCATCTCACGCCTGAGCGCACCACGCTAACCACTAGACTACCGCCACCGGTAATGTGTATAAATGTGTATAGGAAGTCATGTAGCCTATCTGATTTATGACAAAATTATCTGAAGAATTATAAACTTTTTAAAATATATAAATTAATATGCCCTGGGTGGTAAACGACCTTGGGCTAAAAAATATGATAAAATAGATTTATTGTGTTTAAAAAAGAAGCATAGATAAAATATAGTAGTTAAAATAAATCTCCTGATCGTTGGAATATTAACTTGTTTAATAGTATTAATTATTCATAAGTAGTTTAGCCCGTGATAAGGGCCTTCGACTATTCTGGCCTTCTCCCAGAATCTCCCAATACTACTGGGGGTTAGATGTCATCGTCTACTACTGATGTGATAGCCATAGTAACGTGTACACAATATAGGCCTACAGTAATTCTAGTTGACCGTCGAAGTTTCATAATAATTATACTTTCTTGTCCACGTCCAGCGTGACCCTGTAATTATACATTCAATGCCCTAGACTTGGCAAACCTATTAGAACGACATGCGACTGTTTGGTCGGAACAGGCCCAATATATAGGTCATTGACTCGGAAACGTTACGCCACAGGGCTTTTATAGGTATTAGATTATAATTTGCTTCACTGGCCTGGATGGTAAGTGAAGAGCCAATTGGTAAATTATCTTAAGCAGATTTGGCGCTGAAGGTGCCCTTCTTCCTTGCTTCAGGTGTCATGCCACGTCTGGGCTTTGAATTTATATCACAGTAGGCCCTATAGGCTTATTGTGATATAAAATTACAAGGTTATCACAGGTCCGGCGTAAGTGATCAAATTATCAAAATTGGATTGTATAGAGTGGAGCTGGCGACTTCACAATTAGACTGATGACTATGTCACCTGTGTGCTGCAATCGCCCAGGATCGGGATCTCCGCGCCTACGTTCGGTAATGAATATGGCACACAACCCTTACCTTCTTATACCGTAGGCTAATAGTTGAGCTTGCACTGTTTTAAATCTCGCTTTCTCTTCAGATTATGCATTTTTTGCAGGAGTGTTCATGTGGCTAGAAAATTTATGTTGTTAGAGTCAGGCCTACACATTCCGCTTGGGACGTCCCTGATATAGTCTTCAGGTGATTAACAGTATGTATATCCTTATTGATTGATATTGCTCCACAGGACCCAGCACTGTTAGTGCGGGCTGCACTGTTGACCAGGTCAAGACTTGTGAGGCGAGCACCTTGTCCATCATACAGAACTTTCCTAGCAACCCTACCGCAGCTGATCAAAGGAATCTGTGCAAGTATGTAAGAAATTGTTATACACGGTGTCTTTTATAACTAAGCCCCTTTTATATTTTACAATGCATCGTAAATAGTGCTTCAATCATAACGAACTTTGAATTCAAAGAGAAAAACAAATTTTGCCATCTGCCGTAAAATTTCATTCCGATATCTTTGAACCAAGAAAGTTATGGACCTTCTAGTATTTTACCAGTATTGAAACATATAACGTCATCTGGTTAAAGTTGACTAAATTGTAAGCTATGTACAGATTCCTGTGAACTTTATTGTAATAAGGAAACATTGGATTTTATCCAACATCATAAATTTTTCTATCGAATATATTTCAAAACAAGAAAGTTATTGATACTTGAGTATGACAGGCTTAGACATATTTGCAGTTTCATGACGGCATGCAATGTTAAATAAAGCAAGCTTCTTTCAATGCTTGTCTACCAAGTTGCAACTATGTCGCTATCTTTCTCGTTATGAAAGACATTCAATCGAAATTTGGTTATAGTGGATAGAATTGATTGTTCGATAGGCTAGTCCTTGCACATTTCACAAGAATCGGTTTGCGGATTACAATTTTGTTAACTGCAGACATATCACTGCATATAATTCAAAACTAGTGAAATGTGCATGGGCCCTTGCCATATTAGTATGTCTTTATTGTCTCTAAAGATGTCGAAATGAAATTTGGATAGTATGTGGTAGAATTTCTCATTGTCTATGACAAGCAAATTGCACAGGGATCGAAGCACTATTATCGATTTATTTTAAAAATATAATAAGGGGCTCAGTTATAATGACACGATAAATACGGGGGTGGGGGAAAAACCCTAGCCAAATTCAAAATAATTTTGTCAAAACCCAATTTTATTTTGAAAATATTATCTGCATATCTAGAGGAGATTTTTGTACATCAACCCTTCAAATTTAGTCAATATATATGCATAAATTAAAAATTACAAAGTTTTTATGAAATAAAATCGAAAAAGCAAATTAACAAAGCTTATTCCACAGGAATTCATTCATTTTAATTGAATTGCGGCTCTGAAGACGGCCGTGACAATAGACGAGCTACTAACTTTCAGCGAGCATGTTTCGCTGAAAGTTAGTCAAGCGCACAAGCATAAGAGATGGGATTTGGACGGAGGTTTAGTACTTCCTGAAGTTGAGAGGAATGTCTAAAGCTAGACCGAACCCTATTCAGTAGCATTTTGAATAACGCACTACACATATTGAATCAATTACTACCACATGTTAAAGTTGTACTACAATCTTATAACCTGCGCAAGAGATCCCATAATAGAATGCTTCCCCTGTGTACTGCTCTCACAGATAAAAACTTCATGAGCAGAATGCTCTTTCAATATTAATTGATATTAGGAAGTCCTACCTTAGATCTTGTTCTCAATTATAGATCAACTTAAATTCAATGCTAACTGATTCTTATGGACTGAAGTATATATTTTGTGTGTATTTGTTTTGCTATGTATGTATTCTAGTTTATAATATCATTGTGCGTGTGTCATAATGATCTGTTAATAAAATATTACTACTATTAAATCAGCATTTGGCCCTACACTGATTCATTAAACAGAATATTGCCATGCCAATTTTCTATGAACGTCACTATTCTATGAGAAATAGAAACCCAACACAGAAAAACACAACACAACATAAATAACACAACATAACTTGAGGTTTTAAAGCAACACAACAGCAACACAGAAACATACCTTGAGAGTTTTGACAGCAACGGTTTTGTTATAGGGCAGCCAGATTCCTTCATATACATCACCGTACTGCCCGCTACCTGTGTGCATACAGCATCAACTAATTAGCTATCATATTTATTCTAATAGTGTACTATAATTAGTATTCCCACACTACATCTCGGACACTCGAGATTAGACCAACCGCAAGTTGCACGTGTTTCATAGAAGCCGACTAAACGCAGTCTGTGTGGAAAGAAATGGAGAATCACATTAATAGTTTAATACCCCTGTTCCCCTCGAACAAATACATCATTTTGAATGAAGCGAAGGCAGGGCCAATGCGATGGAGTGGACGTGTTGGTGCTGTAGATCGATGGTGTGCTCATTGATAGCCAGTAAGGTTGACTGATGTTAGGATTGAAGGGCAATAAACAATAACCGAATATATACCTTAATAAAATTGTATGCTTTGATGTGGATATTCGAATCAGAAACACCTCATGTTAACAATAATGTTGTTAATAATTCATCTGCGTGATTAGTCTAGCGGTCTTTTTCTTAAATAATGGATGTATTATTTAAGTATTTATTTTATTTTATTAATGTATTTAGTATTATTATTTATTATATTTTATCAATATATAAATTTATTAATGACGTCTTGGTGTCTTTCTTTCTATTAATGTAGTGGTTAATTATTTGGTGTCTCCAAGCCCCTGAGCTTCTGGAAAGAGGCGTTAACTACCTCATCGATTGATTGATTGCTAATCATTTATTTACTAACCAAGTTGTAGTTTCATCTGGATCTCAGTTCTCTCTATCTCCCATTTATCAGGCTCCGGGCTAAGACCAAACACAGTTGGCTTGTTCTTCTTGGGCACAGGATACTGAAGGTTCGTCACTAGCCCTGCAGCCTGCTTGGAGTGATAGTGCACTAGTTCAGCTAGGGTGTTAAACCGGTGCTCAGCCGTCACAAACAACTGTGTATCAATCAATCAATCAATCAATCAATCAATCAAACAAGATTAGTCACAAGCCCAGAAACCTGTTTGGAGTGATAGTGCACTAGTTCAGCTAGGGTGTTAAACCGGTGCTCAGCCGTCACGAACAACTGTGTATAAATCAATCAATCAATCAATCAATCAATCAAATAAGGTTGGTCACTAGCCCTGCAGCCTGCTTGGAGTGGTAGTGCACCAGTTCAGCTAGTGTTAAACCGGTGCTCCGCCCGTCACGAACAACTGTGTATAAATCAATCAATCAATCAATCAAACAAGGTTGGTCACTAGCCCTGCAGCCTGCTTCGAGTGGTAGTGCACTAGCTCAGCTAGAGTGTTAAACCGGTGCTCTGCCGCCACGAATAACTGTGTATCAATCAATCAATCAATTAATCAATCAATCAATCAAGGTTGGTTACCAGGCCTGCAGCCTGCATAGAGTGGTAGTGCACTAGTTCAGCTGGAGTGTTAAACCAGCTCAGCCATCATGAACAACTTTGTATCAATCAATCAATCAATAAATCAATAAATATATAGCTTACTTACAGAAAACAAAGATAATAAATATAAAATTATAATTGAATGGCCGTATGCAAAAGCGGACCAAGTAACATTTGAGATATAGTGAAAAATGGTGTTTATTTCAAAAATATCTCAAAATTGTATTCGTAATATTTAACATATTTTGTTGGTATTTACTAGATATAATTGTGCTCTACAATACTGGTCACAAATATTATGCCTTCAGTTTATGATTTTTAAAATATTGAAAATAAAATAAAATAATTTGTTTTGTGAGTTGGTCCACTTTTGCATACGGCCATTCAATTGTTATGTCCAATGTCCATAAACTACAGTGATTTATCCAATACTTTAGTATCAGTTAATTGATTCCATATATATACCGAAGATTTTGTATGGTGATGTACAATAGTTACAATATTTGTGATAGATATATTATAGGTAAAAACAGATTCTTAGCTAAATTAAAGTCACTTGATAATCTAAGTTTGGTCAATTTGAGACTTTGATTTGGCTATTGGATTTATCGATTATCTCTTTATTCCTTCTATTTATCTCAGCTTCAGAAGTCGTTGTACAATACAATAGGCCTAAATGTGTAGATCTAATTTTTATTAATTAATATGCACTTTGTGTTATCTTGCAGTGTGGGTCGTTAAGTTTGTTGTTCATCATACCTACACGTTTTTCTGTTGGTTATCTGCCCAAAGATTAATATATAAAATAGTGGCACACTCCGCCCTCATATCTAACAGATATATATTATATACCTTTACTATTGATTGATTGATTGATTACTTTAGTATATAATGCTCTCACCCTCTCTCTCTCATTCTCTCTCTCTCTCAGTACTAGTGATTGATTGATTGATTACCTTGGTATCAGTATCCTCGTTGATCCTATAATGATACACCCTGCCCTCATATCTAACAGATATTGATCTCTGCCCAGGACTGCTCTCACTCTCTCTCACTAGAAAGCTCCCGTTGATTCCACTACTTAACAAATACTCGGCAGCATTGCGAGAGACGAGCCCGTGGTACCATGAGAACTTGTCCAGACTGTTCACAGGTGCTACGTAGTTGCTGGGTACCCATCCCACGGCCTTGCTCTTGCTCTCTACGTCGGCCCATTCGCCCGTCTTGTTGTGTCCCAGTATCCGTACCTGCTCACCTGTAATACCAATCAATCAATCAATCAATCAATAATCAATCAATCAATCAATCAGTCAATCAATCAATCAATCAGTCTATCTATCAATTGTGTGAAACATCTACCTGTCAATCTGCAGGACTCACAACTCCCATTATCATGTTTTTCAAACTGTATTTTCGATCAGGCTTATAATTGACTGCGCACTAGAGTTACTGTGGCATATCGCATAGAGTGGCGATTAATATATAGATCTCTTCATTGTTATTTATTTTTATTAAATGAATGATCCATCTGCTAGACTATTCTTCCTCAAAACCTCATTGAGTATACAAGCTGTCTAAGGAATCAAACTGGCGAGGCTGCAGACCAAACAATGACAAGTTACTTGTGGTGTCTGCCTCTAGAATCAGCAGCTTCTTAATTCCTGTACGAGTCGTGAGGAGCAAATAGCAGTAGTATATCTACTAAACCCGCCTTAAATATGTGTCTATGGCAAATGTCGTTCACAGGGAAAATCATGTGATGTAAGAAGATAGTGTCCGTCAAAGAGTTACTTATTACGATCAATCAATCAATCAATTAGACCTAAGCAATAGATTAATCAATCAATCTATCTATCAATCAGTCCATCAGCAACTTTTACAAATACGATACAGCAAGTCTCAGAAGCGCTTTCTAAAGTGAAAAGCAGAATTGCTTGGCTTGCCACAACTGATTTGTATCAACCCCTTCAAATCTAAAATTTCAGCGGTCAAGTAGGCCAATACCGATACATAAAAGTTATGGTACGCCACTGCACCCACTTGATAAAAAGTTGCATCATTTCTAGTTATCTCTTATATAATTAAATTAAAATCATGACATTTATTTTGTAGCATTAGTTTGTGGCTAAATTCACATAATTCTTGATTTATTATTTGATTGACTGACTAACTGACTATATGATAGACTGTCTGATTGCCTTGATAGACTGACTGACTTGATTATCCGTCTGACTGTCGGACTGATTGATTGACTGATTGATTGATTGTTGTTGGGAGTGATAACGCATTTCGCCCAGCTAATAGCAAGCTATTGCCGGCATCCTCGCTCCACGCGCTACCACCAATTCTGTAACCCTGACAGGCATCACTGCGCTGTAATAGTAGGGCTGGCCCTAAAGCTTAGGTCTGGCCACCAGGTGGCTTCGTCTAAAGCAGTAGCACCATCGTCTGTTAGACATCACCCGCACAAGTATATCTGCGCGTGTATACCCACAACTACTCGCCTGGCAATGGTTCTATATGTAACTGGTCCCATGATCAGAATCGTTCAATAGGGACATTCTTCTATGACGTAACATTTTCTTAGGTTTTTAAAATTAGCCCAATTCTAACTGTCATTAATCGTCACAATGGCAGAAGACGCATTAATTAATTATAATTATCATTTAAAAAATTCATGAACAATAGTCTTGTTGATTTAACTTCGATGTCCATGTTATATACATATGTCGCCAATTCGTATTAAAGGTGTCAGAAAAAATACTCTTCATAGGCAGCCAACCTTAACCTGCCCACTTCCGTCGCCACGAGAGTGGGCACTGGGCATGCCTCTTCCCCCCCCCCCCTCCTACATCGTGTGTGCCCTATGGCAGGCTAGACGACTTTTCACTTGGATCCATATTCCAAAAACCATGCGCCTCTAAGATGTATAGAATATAGAGGGAAAATACATATCCATTTGAAAATTGTATTATTTTAACAAATTTTTTCTATTAGTCAGGGCTATTATAGTACTTACGGTTTTGAATTTAAAAATGGATATCTCTTTTCTTTATTAAAAAACGACAGGGAATCATGAGACCTAAATTACTTGTCTCCCCACATAAAATATTTTGCATCTGATACAGTAGCATCTTACCCTTTGTGAGACTGAGCTGATTCTCTCCCCCAGCTTGAAAGTCATACAGAGCCACAAACAGATTGGGATCATCTGACTCAGTGCCACAACTCAATAGGTTCTCTTTAGATGACCAACGATGACCCAAAAGATCAAAGGATTCCAGTCTACTTGTCTGCTTCTGTCCATCTGCAATCAATCAATCAATCAAATAATCAATCAATCAATCAGTCAGTCCCTCAAACACACCATCTATCTACCTGATTCTCTCCGTCTCTGATTGTAGCCCTGGCTACGGAAACAGACGTTAAACTTAGCTTTTTTAGCTCTGCTTTTAACATCAATTGATCAAATATATCAAAACTCTATAATCCAATTTATCAATCGACTGATCCACCAGGAGACAAATTGACAAATTGGTCAGCAAATCAATCAATCAATTTAGTCTATCTCTGTCCCTCTCTTCTTTCTCCATCTCACACTCTTTGTCCGTCTCCCTGTTTCTTCTCAAAAGTACCACTAACGCCCGGTTCATAGAGTCGTAGATAACTTATGAGTTAAACTGAAGATAACTAACCTAGAGGTTAATCATTTCCAACAAACAAGAAACTCTGTTCATTGATCCATGGAGAATTAAAGTTCTCCCTCTGTTAGTCAAACCTCAGTTTTTCAAATAAAACTCACTGCTCAAAAATTCTAACAGGAATCTGATGCGTTGATAGGCCACTCGTTACTACTGGGTGGTCGCATGACTAGCATGAAGGTCGCTCAGCAACACGTCACACGTGCAATGAAGCTGCTCAGCCCAAAAACAAATTGAATGTTATTAATTAATCTGCCGGTACATTAAAATTGCCACAATTAATTTCACAATCACCATTTGAAGTATCAGAATTAAAAATAAATACATAAACCAGCGTACAAATCACACAAAATTTATATACGTGCATCTGGAATATGGAATTTGTTTTTTAAGCTGGGAACTATGGGAAGGTAGTCATTTTATTTATTATACCGGTCCAATGTATTGATTCATTGGAAAAATTAAATTAAATTCATGGAAAATTTAATTAATAATAACAATAATAATATTAACCACTGGGGTATCGGTTATTATTAGTATTATGGGTTATCTAAAGTAACAGTTGCTTTTAAATATGCTATATCTGAGCTAGACAGCATATGGGTTTAGCGTCCGATTCGGGTTTCATATGTTCACGGTTCGACTTCCACTGCCCATTTGAAACTGCACCGTACTCTTCTCTTGCATCATTTGTTTTTGCGAGTCTAGTTTGGGTGGAGAGGCTGGTAGTTCAAAGTTGTTGGAGACGTGCCTGATGTCATCGTCATATGATGAAATATTCGCATTGATTTATTGATTGATTTTTAGAATTCAACCAATAAACCCATAATCAGGTCAAATGGTCATAAAATAAT
>JAQFZF010000344.1:0-18662 GCA_034695365.1 Enchytraeus norvegicus
AACTCAATTCAATAATGATAATAATATAATATATAAATAAAATACAATAATATACAATAATATAATGTTCAATAACTTCACCTCGTGTAATAAGGCAGAGATGACGTTGAGTGTGAAGGATTCAATACCAGGATCACTGAGAGGCGTGCTGGCAACCAGTTCCACCAATCTCTGCTCAAACACATGTATAGAATTGTTACATATTAGTTACCTTAGATAAATGTATTTCCTATAAAATTATATGCTTCTATGAGTTGCATATTACTATTGTAGTTGAATATTCCGCTTGGGACGTCCCTGACATCGCTTTTGAGCGAAGAAGCCGATGTAAAATCTTCATTGCGTACTGATAAATATAAATTCATATTTAATAGGCCTTCATAATTATGGAGTATAGAAAGTCTAAGATTTTATGCCAGCATTAGATTGATGTAACTATACTATAAACATCATCTATGGTGAAATTAAAGCACTGTTGCAAATTGTTCAGCAAGTAAGTCAGTTTTACATTATACCAGTTCAGACATGTCCGATGTGTTATAGGTTACACCGATCGACTGTTCAAGGATTTGAACCTTGGATTGTATGACTTCAAGATAGAGACGCTACTAATGCCTCCAAGCTCTCTGAGCATGGCTGCTCAACACTCACAGTAAATAATTATTATTTAGTCACATATCAAACCAGCATGCAAGCTTAAACATGCATTTCAATAAACGATGTGGTGAAAATTGTGCAATATTTTGTTATGGCCAAATTTAAGGATTATAATCAGTTTGAGTGGAGATATTACAAATTTCAAATCTGGCCAAGGCATATGCGCTTCGTGGTCAAATTTCACAGACATTAAGCTCTTGCTTTACAGTTCTTACAATACGACCCATGGGATAGCTGAATTTTTATGCAATAACATTAAATAGCGCCCTCATAGTCGTTTATTGGCTCAGAATAATATGAGAACTGTGGCATGTGGATGGAAAATGTGAATAAGAGTTTTTCAGTTTGAATGACCGAGGTATCAATTCAGTGGTTTTATAATTCCTGAGTGGAACATAAAATGACGACAATAAAAGTTAAGGTGAGTTGCTGAGAATAACACAAGATTTATATATACTTTTTTTCTTTCTTTTATTTCCACACACGACGGCCGAACGCATAAGCACAGTTTCCTCTCTTAGTTTCTGTGTTTGGTATTTTTTAGTCTTCCGATCCGCTGTTTAATCGTATATTTACCGTAAAGACCTAAGAATGTAGCAAGCGCAGATACACGATTAATTACAACAACGGTGGTGAATATTATTTCATAGTGTTTAGAATTCCCTGTTTCTCACTATTTCTATTTAAATCTATCTCTCTCTTTCTCTCTCTCTCCATATCTCTGTCTTTCTTTCTCTCTGTCTGTCTTTCTCTCTCTCTCGCTTTATTTCTCTCTCTCTATCCATCTCTCTTTGCTTTACTTTTCTCAATATATAGAAATATATATTTCTCTCAATAATTCTCGGTTTGATGGCCTAGCCAGTTACATAATAAACTTCAGGCCATTGGTCTGAGTTAATAAATGTATTTTGTGTATAAGCAGTCTCATTTTCTTATTCACCACAGGTTTTAATTTAATACGATTTACAGAAAAATCATTATTATACTCGTACATTTCTATCGGCTTAGGCCTATATGTATGTTTGTATATACGTGAATACTATCTCAAACGGAAAATGTAGAAAAATATAAAAATAACATTTGAGAGAATTGTCGAAAAATCCAAGTGTGAGACTTCCGGAAGTCCAGTACTCGGAAGTATCAGGATCTCATAAGACAAGAAATTACAGTTGAGACCGTAAAGCTGTCTGCATTTGACACATAGATATATTCTGAATGTACCCGCGAGGCAAAGCTATCCACGATCGTCTATATCAAGCAGGTTTTTATATCTGTAGTGACAGTTTTCGCCGTAGCAGTTTCATGAGTGGAGGTTAAATATACGCCCGAAACACTGAAAATTTGTATCTTAAAAAACAGTGTGCACAAAACTATTGAAGCTTCATAGTTGAAAATTTCCACCAAGATTTATATCTATTCCAACAGGATTTGGTGACAAATATTTCTTATAAATAAATCGATTAGCTTACTCCTTTTTGAGTTATTATCTTTCAAGGAGAGATAATAAGTCATTATGCTTAAGTTACTACAACTATGGCTGTATGAATCCATCCTCCGATAGAACATCCTTGGACTTTATTCTTCTTTCATATCCTCAAAATGTCTACAGAGCGCTGGCATGCTGTAAGGATTTTTTGTCAAGTTGAATTTGTCGCGGTCATCAAATGACACACAAATCAGGTCGAGGAGCTTGAGCTACCGGTACTGATACCGGCGTAAGATGGTCAGTATTTTAAGATAAGTAACCAATTAACCAGTGTTATGGAATTTATTAAGAGAAATGTGATTTTTCCAATTTATAGTCCGTCAATATTGTATAAATTCGGCGAATGCTATCGATACAATACAATACAATGAGGATTTAAAGTCCAGTTCCTCACACGAAGGCGATGTCAGGGACGTCAAAATAATTATATCAGTTATATAGCTGTTTCAGTATTATATGTATTTCAATAAATTTTTGGTTTTTAGTCGTTAACGGATTCTTTAATTTTTCTCTCTCCATGGTTTGCACATTTAATTCCGAATCTGATTTCGTCGCAACAGACGTAACATTTACTTGGATCACCATGCAAGTCGCGTCCATCGAGTGAGGAAAACGACGTTAAATCGTCAAAGCAATGATATGTTCTATCAGGCAGAAAGCTGCAAGATATGTAATCTCTCATTGCATATGCCGAGAGTAGCTTTATTAGACCCTTGTGGACAACAAATGATTCTGGAGTTTATATCTATCACGATAAATTACAAGAATTCTTGCTGTGTTTCAAAACCGATTAAAGGATTCACGTTTAAGCTGCTTATAGGTTTATATAAGGCCAGGTTACTTGAGTTACATGATATTAACCTTAATGTATAAAAACTCATCTTGGATCCGCAAGACATAAGAATAGACCAACCGAAAGCTGCACGTGTTTCCTAGAAGCCGACTAACGCAATCACTGGTTAAGGAGACCCCTCAGAAAGCAAACTTATCTCCAAGAAAATATTGCATACAAACTCTACAGTTGTATGCCATGGACCTGCCGTTAGACAGTGCACTGAGATATATATATAAATATATATATATATATATATATAAACACTATGATCGAAGTATGAACATTGAATATGCCCCATAAATCAGACTCTAAAATAAATGATTTATTCTTTCAGCAATTAAATCAACACTTCCTATTCCGCATCATTGTATTCTCATCTGTGAATAAAGGATTTAGCAACACTAGGAAGAAGAAGAAATTCTCAAATTCAATATTGAAAATGATGTGTGCAGTTATTTGTGAATTTCAAGACAAAGGAATAAATAGTAGAAAATACTTTCTATGAAATGTGCGGTTTCATGTAAAATTAATCTGGAGAACATCTTTAGTTTTCCTATTGCATTGCAACGAGTCGATTTCCGAACAGCCTCTCGGTTCGGGAGAAAAATGAAAACTTTTTAAAGTCAACTTTAATTGCAAAGGAAGAAAATTATAGCTTCAAAATTCAAATGACATTGCGAATTGAAAAAAAAAATTATAATTAAAATTTTTATTAATGGCATTGTTATTAAGCCGATCAAATAAATATCATTTATAGTCTGGTGAGTACAAAAAAAGTCATAACTTAATTTTAAAATAGTTACAAATTTATTTTGAGATACAACCGTATTGCACTAACCCGATGATTTAAAGTTTATAATGACGTTAGTAAAATAATCTTGATGATAACCACGTATATCAACGTTTTACAATTACATATTTAATTAGCCTGCAGATTAATTTCCGCTTATGCTACATGTATATATCAACTTGTATTATAATCCGTATTTGGTTCGTCTCTGACAGTATCCTTGGGTACGGAAACAGACGTTAAACTTTTCTTTACGAATATATCATCAGCAAGTAACATTCGGAAAAATTAAGCACCTTAAGTAGATACTCCTTTTTCCATCATGCATCTTAAGGTATAATTCAAACTTTCAACGCATGAAAATTCTTAAAAGACTTAGATAACGCCGAATTTAGAGAAAATTTTGTTTCCCCAATGCACCATCGGTGACACACAACTCTCGGATCTTGAACCACGCACCTATAAAACTCGATTGAAACTTTTCAATAATGCGAAAGGACGCCTCAGTTATTATTGAACATATATTACTTTGAACATTACATTGACTCAATGTAATTTTTAAATTGTTAAAATATGACTTTTAAGGACTAACGCCTGGTTTATCTTTCTATCTCAACGATTCATCAGCGACGAGTGAGCCAGGTATTCGAACAGTTCACCTATTTAATAATGCACAGTCGAGACAATTAACCGATGAGCTACGCCTTTCAGCCACACAACTATTAAACGTTGCACAATAATACTCATTAAGAACACTGCAAAATCTGGTTTAAACTCGTTAACATTTTCAGATGAAGAACCTGATAAATAAGAATAAGAAGCCATCACAAGTTGGGTTAATACCGGAAGTGTTTGACTCGACCCCGGATGTATAGGATGAAGCTGTTAGCCGCGTTCATCCACTTTTATTATTCATGAGCAATGGAGACAAAAGTTAGATCTCTGAGATCAGATTACAATAAATTTAAGAAGCCATGCAGTGTTTTCAATGACGGAGTGAGTAATTACTTTACTCATATATTGAATTAATTTGAAAGTATCTTGTTTCATGGGCACCAACACATGACAGTAACTGGATCAGTTTATTTACATTAAAAAATTAATTCAATTATCATAAGTGATAAAATAAAGATAACCATGCTATTCCAGATTTAGAACATCAAGGGTTTGTTTTTGTCAAACTTCTCATATGCCCGAAATGAGTATAATACACAGTAAGAATATGCCTCGTAGATGAGGGGCTAAAGTAAATTATTTATTCTTTCAGACGATTTTTCAAAGGTTGAGCCTGCAATATCTTATGAGGTTAATGGGTCATACAAAGATCAATATTTTCAGGCTTGAATAGGTCTAGATACTTGAAATACAAGAAAATATGGATATCGTAAATATGTACTCAATTTCTTAACGTTTCATGTCCAATTGAAACAAAAAAAGATTTAAATCTTAAACTTTAACACCTGTACCCCAATGCAGGCACATTAGCAGAAGGCTCAGTTTCATTCGATTCAACCATCACTGAACTCCTTTGCTTATTGAAGTACAGAATCGCTTTAAAGTCTTTTGTATGATATCTAACATTGTAGGCACATCAGCGACCACACTAAGTGTATGATACGTCCTATGAAGGCGACGTCCCTCACATCGCCTTCGAGTGAGGAACCGGACGTTAAATCCTGATTGATTGATTGATTGATCGATTGATACCGATCAACGGACATTTTGCCATATAAACAATAAATGCGTTGTTTGTAAATTTATGTGATGTTTGTAAATACGATTAAACACGGATCTTATGCGGTTTACTTCTACTTTCTGATTAGACTTATTCTTTAACAGCCTCCACGCAGCATAATGCAGTTAGCGGAGAATCCTATTATAAGGTTTCTGCAACTCATAGTAGGGGAAGACACTTTCAAAATTGAGATAAACATTTTAAATAATGTTTAAATATATAAAAATAAAATTGTGTAACAATATCAAATCGTTTTTGTAATAACACCAATAGATTCTTACACACTATAGAACAACATTATCATCCACACATTTACAATAGAGGTAAAAGCAATGTATCCGTCTTTTATGCTATTTTCTATACTACGTTACTCTGTTTAAACATTCTGTTTGGAAGAAAGTAGAAAGGTATAAAAAGAAAATTTAGCTAATCATCTGTATATTTATTGTGTTGGTTATCGCATTAGACGGAAGTTGGCTATTAGTTTTTCGCGGGAACGCCGATGTGGAAAACCGGAAATAAGGCTCCATGTATGGAGGAGAGTGGAGTGAAGCATGGTCTCTAATATTATATGGGATAAACCACTCAGTCTCTGTTAAAGACAAGCAAGTTTGTTATATAACTGGAGTGACTGTAGTCCACCATGTCTAAAGGTGATAATGAAGACATAGTTGTATTAAGTTTAGAACGGGAGTGAAAATGGAAATATATCTACGAGCAGCGCTTATCAAAAGATTATATTTATCGAACGAGTAGATTTTACCGGCAGGTATGAAATTTTTAGCCAATGCACTATTTCTAATGTTCATCGTAATTTCAATATCATCTGATCTATACATTAATTAGTCTGAGTGCTAAGACTGACGAACAGTAAGAAGTTACTTAGCCATTAATTATTATAGTTTAATAATGGCATTTGATGCTGCTACATTCCTGCACAATTTAAGTTACCTTGCAAGGATGATTGAAAGTTCTTGAATCGCATGCTTTAGGTCTTGGTCATGAATCGCATGTTTTAGGTCTTAGTAAAACCTCCTTTTCCTTTTGTGAAAACTCTAGACAATGCTACTCTATACAATACAGCATTATTAGCTACGACAATTTATACAGCAGTGTCATGGCCGAAATCGTTCATCGAGACTACTTTTCAATAATTAAGAAAAACAAATTCACAAATTAGGCAATGGTTCAGGCAAATAGGAATTAAGATACTAGTAGTAGACAATAATCTACTTATATCTAAAATTGTAATAACGATTGATGAGAATCAATAAACATTTTTCTTTCTCAATAAAAGTAGGTCTATATACTGTAACTGCAAACTATTTAACAGGTTAGTGTAATATTTGTACTCTCTGTTATAATTATTGCTGCTCTAAACTTTTGTTACATTGCGATTGTCAGTATGATAAATAAACGGATATTATATTCTATCCGTCCCGTCAATTAGACATCAATGGATATAACATACAGTGTGTTTCGAATAGCCTATAACCGAGTGCTGTTTACCGGGGAATGACTCGAGTCGTCCATGCATTATACTCCCAAACCTCTAGCGACAGATTGTAGTCGGCAGAACGCGTCATGAAAAGAAGCATTAGCTCCTTTTAGTGGACCGCGCAAACCATCTGCTATTTCAATGCAGTTACTAAGATTTAGGTGTTATCGCAAATTTGTAAAAATGTATGTAACACATTTGAGGCAAATATCTGTTTACAGAAGATTAAGCAAATGCAATATTATCGCTACTCTTTTATAGAAAGACACTAGTAGGTAAAAAGAAATGGCCACTTCTATTATACTGATAATGAAAATAATCAGAATCCATAATAATAACCATAACACTAACTATTAGCTAGTTAATGCATTTACAGATTTAACTAATCCCACCAGTTTGTATTTGGTATTAGGACCTAATCTTATAATATGACATATCATGATATAACTGATATTAGACTGTTTCATCCCCTATTAACAGTTTGCTTTACACCCTGTCACGACAAATCATAATTAGTGCTATTAGATTTGATTAACCAATCTCACAGAAATGTCATCTATGCTGTAATACAACACAAAGGGGAGATACAGAATCTCAGCTAAACGGGCCAACAAAGACCTCAATCCCTTCGTGGGTCGATTAACTGGAGGTAAATTGTACATAGATACGTGGATAACTTCGGAAGATAGCGAAGGTTACCACAGGTTAGGTGATTATTATCCAATAATCAATTGAATCTTATAGGGTGGGGTTGGCGACGTCACCGTCAGATATATGATGTTGACAAACAATGTGATGCAATCGAAAAGGATCAGAATCAGCTTCGGCCTACATTCAGTAACGAATATGGCACATCACCGTTACCTTTTTACAATTTTTAAGAACGCCCCTAATCAATATGCCACAGGAACAGTCGAATTAATACAATAATGTATTGTTTATATTCTCTCTGTCTCGGCAGTATGCTGCAGTCAATAATATTTAATATCTATAGGTCTAGATAATTTTGATAATTTTAATGCTTCAAAAAAGAGATGCAGTTTTATTTACCTTAATTTCTGAAACCAGTTCATCGGGAGGTAGTGTACTAACTGTCAGCTGATCGTACTTCTGTGTGAACCGCTGGAACAATATACAAAAATAATAGGCCTATACAAGTAATAACAGTAAATATAAATAATTCTCATAATTTTATTATTATATTTTTAGTTTATAAACCAGACTTGTAATTAAAAATATAACAATGTTTGTTTTAGCAAAACTAGAATAAGATTCATAACTGCTATGAGTGCCAGATATCATACATTTATTGTTCGACCACTATCTCCTCTCTTTCTCTCTCTCTCTCTCTCTCTCTCTCTCTCTCTCTCTCTCTCTCTCTCTACTCTATCGTCTTTCTAGTTTATTATAATTGCAATGAAGGAATGACGTTTATAAAAACTGTGGAAATGTGACAGTACCGAGTATTTCACCATTGCTTGGTTGAGCCTGGTAACATACGAGACAGTTTTGAATAAGATAGCTTTTATCTTCTGAATGGAATAATAAGAAATGGACAAATATGTTTCCTTGGACATGCTTTGAGAAACAAATCCTTTTTATAATTCTCATTTTATATCTTAAATAATACATATAGGCCTAACTTCTTATCTCAGCGTTAGCCAATGCCTGCGCAAAAGTGACATAATATTAAAAACTGGGCTAAAGAGCAAAATATTTTAAATATGCATTCGGATTGTGACAACTCCATGCATCTCAATTTACCACTTGTTAGTAAGACGTTGCGAGGAAGAAAGAGATGGAATTGGTCCGCTTATTGGGAAACGAATTGCCACTCTCACAGATGACTCCATAGGGCCTCAGAATTTTCCAGCATAGCCCGTAACCAGGAAGCGATACAATGCGGTAATCCAAGGGGTCCTTTGGGTTCAGCCTCAGGTCATTTAGTTTAGTTTTCGAGCTATTGCAGGATTTATTTGGTGAACAGGCTGGTAGTTCAAATGCTATTGGAAACGACCCGGATGTCGTCGTCGTCAGACAATGAAACGGACGTTAAATTAGCATTGATTGATAGGTCGCTGGATTAATATTTTTGAAGATGCTCAAAATATATTTAAATATACTAGCTATCAATCATAACTATGAATTAATTTTCGTATTTATTTTAAGTTTCTGCCTTTTAAGTTATAATAACTTTTCGATACAACAGAATTTATTTATTTATATTTATTTAGTGATATATAACATCACACATATATAAAATCAGTAAAATAGTAAAGGTGCGCTAGAGTGGTAATAAAGGCCACAAGTGGCACTCAAACCCAAAAACCGCACCTAAAGAAAGGAAATAGCATGTGAGTTCTGTCATATGCGAAAATAGAAGAATAAAAAAATGCGCTAACACAATTACAATTATATGCAAGTACTCATAAAAAAGAACATTGTAACTAAAATGCAGTATGGTTCTGCAATTGATACCAACTGTCAAAGAAGATACTTTTTATATCTCAGGTTGATGCGATATTTATCTGGCTAATTCGGCTGTCAAATTACAGTTGACTGAAGCTCTCTAGGCAACTAATTTTAGCAACGTCTGTTGGAGAAGTGTTTCTTCTACTAACTGGTAGGCCTACTGACTTATGATTATCAACTGATATCAAGTAACCCTGAAGACTTATTTGATGAAAATTCAAGCTCAATAACAACTGTTACTTAGATCACGGTTTCTTTTTATTTACTAGTTTAAATTAGAGTAGACCACTTAATAGTAGAAAATGTTCAAATGAAGTGACTCGTGTGACTCAAGTTGATACTTAAGTCCTGAATGTAACGCGGGAGCATTTTGACGTAGACGGTAACGTCACAGACGATCACGTTTCAGACGGTAACGTTACAAGCGATCACCGAAGATCAGGATAAGGAGTAGGGTAGGGTAAATCTTGGGATTATAGGCATAGCGATAGTGAATGTAAATTTCTCAACTCTGGGTCATATTCCACATTTTGCTTTCAAGATTTGTTTCTATGATGATTATTTCAAATAGTGGAAAAAATTATTAAGTGCCCTTGTAATGTTATCAATATCAATGTCAATGAATATATTAATTTTTACGTTTGCATATCAATCATCCAATGCGAATTTAACGTCGGTTTCATCATCTAACGACGACATCCGGGACGATATCGCGTTCGGGCGAGGAACCGGATTTTGAATCCTTCTTTATTGCGTCTTTTGCATTTATCCTAAAGGCCCAATAAGTTTACTGATCCTGTTATAACGGGTATAGTTTCAATTCGAGAAGAGATCTATAATAATTTCTGCTAATGTCGGTAGTGCATTATGGTTCGACTTTCGTAATTATGATCTGTTTACGAACTGCTCACATGAGATGCCCTTCTCTAGCTTTCAATAATATTGAATTTACTTTAATATTATTCGAAACGTCGTCAAAACGCAAATTCTGAGTCGATATATTTGTCAATATTTTTAGTTTCTGCATGAATACGATGAAAAGTTACACTTTGCCAAACTTCGGTAAGTTTTACGCGTAACTATGACTCCGTAATTATGACTCCGGGCTGTATAGCGTTTATAAAACCTTCTAATTAGCATCATACCTAATTTCCATTTGTCAATTTTCACGTAGACTTAGTTCTCTTTAAGATCAATCTTAATGTTGCCGATCGTAATTAATCAATATCACTTTGCATTATGTAGCCTTCATATTTAAAACAATGTTCACGAATATAACACGAATCCAACATAATATTTTTAAATTATAATAATTATGGTTTAGATTCAATTTCCTTATCCAATGATGATGTCAAGGACTGCATCTACATATAAGCTACATTATATTTCAGTACTGGTACCCAATCGCTCAAAGAATGTATTCTCTATGATAAGAGTTGGAGTACAAAGACATCTGATATATTCATTAATAGTAATGGATATGTTATTGTTAATAAATGGAAGGAAGAGTTGGATAGGCCGTGTTATAAGGTGAAAGGGTTTGTAGAAGGAAGTAATAGAGGGTAAAAGGATTGGAAGCAACGTCAGAGGATGACTAAGAATAGGAATGCTGGCTGAAATGACAACTGGATCATAATTGGAATGAAGAGATAAACTGAGGATAGAGAGGTATGGAAACGTCATATGCCATGGACCTACCATTAGACAGTACAAAGAGAGAGAGATTCTCTATGCAAATCATTCTAAGTTCTTGACGACTGGTTTTCAGATTTGGATAATGCGAGTTCAATTAGAATCTCTTCTTTGATCTTTGCACATCAAATCCTAGTGCAACATTCCTAGATGGTTTTCGGTAGATCCAGCACCCACAACATACATCTGCTCATGGATAATACTCGTATTAAGTCATATTTTGCTCTTAGTTTCTCAGTGAAACTTATGAGCTTTTTTATTGACTAATATAATATCAATCAATCAATCAATCAATACGAGTTTAACGTCCGTTTCATCATCTGACTACGATATCAGGGACGTCATCTCCAATAGCACTTGTAAGCACTACAGTACACAATGTAATATGTAACGTGCATATAGTTTATATCTTTGCGGTTTTTGGAAACCTTCATAATAGACTAATGGTGTGATATTAGTAACTAATATCACACCATTGTATACATCGTACTACATTGTATATAAATCCGAAATATGGAAATATAGGGTGGGGTATTAAAAAATTTAAGAACTCAAACAGAAGTATTCACTTTTTCATCTAAAGAAAGAGATTTGAGATAATATGCAGGTCAAATAACAAACTATGTTGTGAAAACTCTTAGTCTATATCGATTGGGGTAAAAATATGAATTGCCGAGTAGATTCAGAATATATATTAAATCTAATTTTCTTCTGAGCATAGTTTGAATTTGTATTTGTAAGTAGTGCTTTAGAGTGGTTGATTGATGACGATGATCCGAACACTAGCAAAGCTGACAGAACGGAAAATAACGGAAACGCAATCCGAGTCTTCAATAGAATAAAGAAGTGGACGTCGGGAGTGAGGATGGAAAAACACAAAGAACGAGAGAATAAAAGAGGAAATGAAAGCGTCAAATAGATTCATTTTGAAAGTGAAAGATACTATGAACAGGGAGTGCTAGAAAATTGAAATTTCATTTATAGCAAGTCGACCTATAGTGGTAGCTTCAGCAGCTAAAATTTAAAGGATGGAGATGATTTCTCGCTTCTACTCTCAGTATTGGAGTTAGTCGCCTCATAAAAACAGCCGAAATGTTATCGATGTGTCCATTCGCAATGAATTCACTTTAGTAATTCATGGTACTTAATTAAGTACTTAAAAATCTATATAATGAGAGATCTATAAAATGAGACTGCGAGATACAGATTGCGAGATAGAGACAAGTAGAGAGAGAGAGACAGAGATAGAGACAGAGACAGAGATAGAAGCGTGACAGCAGATCACGCACACATACATCCTTGGTCCCTTGAATTCTGTTCAACGTCTTCCATTTACATTTTGATTTCCTGGCGACTGTTCTTCCGATTCCAGGCATCCTGTCAACTCATCATCCGTGAACAACAAAGTCGACTTCTTAAAACAGGTCAACACGTTCTGCTCCACTCTCATTGCCATCAATTCTGCGCTCAAGTGTACTTTGTAACCTTACGTGTTTGCACGATAGTAGACCGAACATCAACTTTCATTCATAATTTTCTTTTCAAATTCCTATCTTAGACTACTTTGGGATTGACAAGTGTATTCTGGAGATATAGAACTTTTTGCAGTTGCATATTCTGCTTGAGACGTCCCTGACATCGCCTTCTCGTGAGGAATCGGGGAATATACACTCCTCATTGTTGTTGTTAAAGTGTAACTTTTCGGATTCCCACTGTATACATACAAGACTAATTTTCTGCTTACTTCACAGCAATAATGACAGTATCAAGGGATAAAAATATGCTATCACTTTTCGTTGCCATCGTTGCTTCATGATAAATATGGAAACATTGACAAATATTCTCATATAAATTATTAATGGTTAGATATTAAATGACATGTTTCTAGGAAACAAGAGCAGACAAGTATGTGAAACATTACCCTAATAGAGATTCATATCAGTCTTTATTTTATTTCCAAGGTAAAACAATTGAAATGACATTACATTCATTACAAGATTACGGTATGAACAATTGGGCATATCATAAATCTAATAAAGCCATACTAAAATCTGCTAAATTTGTCTTCATTTCGAAGCCAGCATAGTGTAGCATGGCTGCATGGTCGAAGCAATATATGCGGAAGAAGGTAGGACCCGAGTTGATTAAGAGTGCCATTGATCTCTGTTGATTTATTGGAAGTGATATCCGACAGTTGTAAGTAGCGGAGGTCTGTAACAGCTGCAGCACTGAACTAACTCAAGCAGAAAGTATAAAGATGCTAGTAGCCAGGCCTGTACATGTATGTGGTTGACAGATATGTATAATTCACATCCGAAAAATTCATGAACGGAAGTGTAAATTGATGTATTGAATAATTTGAAGTGCAGTTAGGTATAGTGTTATATTAATACACCATTATGATTTGTGCTAATTTTTCTATCCCAAATCTGCAGGAAATTAAAAGAAAAATCCTTCATGCAGATCAATTGCATGAGATCATTTGACGAGAAAATATTCTTGAGCAAAAATGAATATACATTTTTAATTCCAGACATATCAGTATAAATGCATGCAGTTGTTAAAAATAGCGTGTAATACACAGCCATATTTTGTTTTTTTGCTCTCCACATGCTAGTTTGCTATTCCGTCTATCAATATAGTAGATGCAGCACAGCAAGAATTCAGACATTTGAACCATAAACTTCCAATAAATGACACATTATCTGATCTTTAATAAGACGTAGGTCCAGTGAGTTACTAAAGTTTTCATTACCTGTTTCATTCTATACCATAAACTTGCTTGAATCCTTTCAGATCTATTTCTGGAAATCTTCTAATGATGATAACGTTTCAAAAGTGAATCATGGTTTTGGATTGCATTTCGTCCACCATAAAACCATTCATAAAACTGCGTGGTCGAGTAGTAAACAAGTCCAGTTTCACTTGTGGACACAAACATGAAAGCTGTAGTAAGTAGTGAGGTCAGGGCACAATGTCATTTCTCTTCTTCAAAGCCTCTACTCGCTGACACAATCTGAGATTAGTAGGACCGAAAACATGTTTACTGCGAGAATTGCATCCGCAGCGATCGAATAAGTATACTCAAGTACCACAAACATTCCATGGAATATTTCTCGAGATGTATTATAATATCCTCCCCGTATTGGATCCAGGAAAATTGAGCATGGACCAACTGAAAACTGCACATGTTTCGTAAAAGCCAACTAACGCAGATATTTTCATACTGAGGAAGGCGACGGGAAACCAACTCGTAAGTCAGAATATATATTCCCTAGAAAAAAGGTTATATATTGGGTGTGGTAAAGGCATTTTGATAGGATTAATTTGATGATCGATTGTGCCCATTGGTGAGCGCGATAGCAGACTGCGTTTTAGAATATGTACTTAGGACCTGCATTTGGCAATGAGAGATTATAATAGCGTATGCTGCTGATCTCTGATGGCGATATAGCTGGTATTCATTTCCAAATTTGGCTAGCTAGTTGAAGTCGCCAGAGCGTGTCTGATAAATGTAGATTGACTGCTCTCATCATAACAATGAAGAGCAAAACAACTTTCTCAAAGCTTACACTCAAAGGGTCTCCAAAACTGGGCATTGAACACGCGACCTCATGATTCAGAGGCCGCAGTGCTGCCATTAGACCACGGAGCCTCTCCTTGGTCTGGGTTATGAGAGGTATTGAGGTACGATAAACAAAGACTCAGCGGACGGATGAACAAATTGATGATGTATAAATATGAATTAGTAGAAACGAATTCAAAATTCAAAAAATACGAACTCTACAGGTATATGGCATGGACCTGCCGTTAGGCAGTTCACTGAGAGAGAGAGAATAAAATTATTGCTACTATATTACAAATATGTCATTTTTAACTTGTTGTCACCGGAAATCAGACGATTCCAGAAAACAGTTCAATAGCAAAATATGAACTACACAAAAAAGCTATTCCATGCTCACCAACTGCTTCAGGGCCCTGGCGACATCTCCGTGCATTGCAGTTTCTTAATATAAAGTAGTAGAAAGATAACTATTGTGCTGCAGTCATGTATTAGAAATAATATTGGCTGCTATGAATTCAATGCCTATCCGATCGATGTAACAAGCGGTTACATAACCACACTCTGGGAAATCAATCCTTATTTGTCTCTATTATAGGTATATGTCTATTTATCATTCCTGCAGTCTGCTGATGCCTGATGACGGACTCATGGCGTAAATTCATACATTCCTTTTTACTATCTCTCTCATTAATGAGCCCACCCTCAATCAACCAAAATGTTGATTCTATATCGAATTGTTTGAGTCAACCACACTATTATCTGCTGCAATCGCCTCTTTGAGGACGAGCAATTTTCGGTAAGTCTACTTGTATATTATCATTGTGCGACACTCAGCACAAGACACATAAATTAGGAAATAAACCAGCAAGTTCGTATTTAGAATAATATGTAACTACAATCAATCGCATGAACTGAGAAACATATACTGAAAACCTTATACTTTGTGATCGGATCGTGCAATATGCATTTGACATTTGCGCTTTTAGGTTTGGTTTTAGAGTTACACAGGCATCCAAATATGCTTATACAACACAATACTCATTCACGCGTAGTAAATGTAGGAAATGTGAAAATATAGGAAATGTGGAATAACTTGAGTTCTATAGGCCTAAATTTTAACAAATTAAGCGTCAGCTGGATAAGACTTTACAGAAATAAAACTCTTAAGATTGTGAGTTTGCTCTGCACTTAGCCACATCAACGGCTCGAACAGTTGGCAGGGAAATTGCCTTGAAAACGTTGTAGTATTGTCAACAGTGCTTCAGCCATTAGAAGATATATTCGCTTCTAGGCTTCCTTCTCTGTTCGGCCCAAGGAAGTCTTAGTTCAGCTCGAGTGTCTGGTGCTCGCCATGACTGAAGCCTAATATATGCCGTGGGTCACATATTAAGTGGCACCCTTTTCCGATTTCAAAAGATAAGGTAGAAGAATGGAGGAATATTTCATCCAGTCAGCGTATCTCTCTCTCTCTATCTCTCTCTCTATCTCTCTCTCTCACTGTCTCTCTCTATTTCTCTCTCTCTCGCTCTTCTCTCTCTCTCATCTAATGTATTTTCAAATTGCGTATTCCAATATATCTACATGTTCCAATATCCAGTCTGCTGTCACGTTAACTAATGAGCACTCTATCGATCAACAGGTTGGTCTCATCAACGGCTATGCCTCTACCAAACCTACAATGTAGCCTATAGCTCTGACTTGTGATGTGATTTCTCGCTGCCTTTCTAGTGTCTGCGATAGTCGGCTCATACGAAACATGTGCAGTGTTCAGCTGGTCGATTCTTATATTTCCAAATCAATTACGGGCAACTGTTACACCGGTCAGCATGCGACAATATAACATCCACGATTCGACCACTTCCACTTGAAGAGAAATCGATTTGCTTATGCGCATTTCACATTCCGCTCACGGAGTTAGAAATATTACCGCAAATCACAAAGACTTTGCTAATGATACGAACAGTAATGCACAATGAGAAAATCTTCTTAAAACAGGTTTTATTGTTCTTCTCGTAAGCTGAATGGCAATACTGTTCACCAATCACCAATACACACGCCCCAGTAATACTTCTTCTTCTTTCTGGTCTCCTGCCGGTTCTCAGCTTTGACGATCATGGTTTTCCAAATATCTCTATCACCAGCATATCTGATCATTTCTACTTCTTCAGCGTTCATCCATTCACTGAGACTCCTTGTATACGTAATTCTTTGTCTTCCTTTACAACACTTTCCTTCAATTTTTCCGCTTACGATTAAGCTTCCTATTTCTTTATACCTCATAACATGACCCAAAAAACTCGTCTGTCTGTTCCGCACAGTATTTCATATATATCTTTTTGTTGCCATCCTATTTAAACTCCTTCATTTATAATGTGTCTTGTGTAAGAGATGCGCAAAATCGTTCTGTAGAACCACATTTCAGCAGCTATATAATAGTAATGCTAGATCTCTCTATCTATATCTGTTTCTATCTCTATCTGTATCGCTCCATCTCCGGTACATTGACAAAAGGCAAGTCCATGGCGCAGAGAGCACACATCTATAAATAGTCGATGGTTTGCCCTTTAATAGATCAACAATCAACTAACATCTGCTTTCAAATTGATGCCTTTAATAACGACCAATCAATCAATATGGGTTTAAAATCAGTTTAATCATTTGAAGACGATATCAGGGACGTGAAAGGCATTTGACATATTGTGGCTATCGAAGAAGGCCCAAAATGTATCAATTATCAGTTTCTAAATAATCTATAAGGCAGGTCCAAGGTTCACATTTCTACAAGCAACATACTATAAAAATCTAATATCTTACTCATTACTGAGCAGAGTAGAAGTGACTAGCTGCTCGGAATCCCTGACAATACTATTGGATGAGTAGTGATTGGAAATTAAATTAATATTGGAATGTTTATTGATATATATTTATATTGATACCACTTTATATTATTATTATCATATATTTATTTATTTCTATTTACAAGCATTTCTATGCTCAATTAAAGTATTTCTCGCATATATAGCAACATAGGCCCATATATGACTTTATACTGAATTCAATAATACGACATTAAAGATGAAATTAAATCTTCTAGAAGCCGAATTTTACAAAGCTCTGATGGATATTTGATTGATGAACGATTGCAATGCGCGGACTTTATGAAACTTCCATGCATCACGGATAATATATTTTATTTAAAGGGTATGAAATTTTATAAATCCTCAAAACCTTCTCTCGTATGATTTCATAAAGCTCAGATTATATTTAGCCACGTTGATATCAGACAGGTACAGTTAATGCTTATCAGAGTTCTAAGTTATAATGGGGCGAGATAGGACGTTTTGTTAGATCACAAAATTCGGTGCACTTTTGTAATCGGTGTATGATTCCGCTCTCATTTAGAAAAGTTAGAAAAATGTATGCATAATATCTTCAAATTTGAGCATGGATTATCATCTCTATTGCAGCATTAATATGTCGTTCCTTATTATCTCACAGTAAGCCATATGTAATATGTTAGATAATAATCTGTGACGTCCATATCTAGCACTTGCATGACATTGTGTGCAACTATTATTTTTATTATTTTATGGCACAATTAAGCACAGACTGCTCTTCAATATGCAATCTAAGGTAATACGAATCCAGAAATCAACAGAAATAGGCGATAATATTTATCTATCTCTCAGTTGAGTATTAAGTAGACCCACTTGTCTGCTTGATGCCTGACGGCAGGTCCATGCTCAAGTTCAATAATAATTAAAACTCCACCTATTTTCTTAAGCCTAAATGGCCCAGCATAGGCCCAACGTTGGTTCCCTTATCAATAGAGTACTGTCAGATGCTCGGAGACAGATTAGGCTGAGACTCAACTCGTGGACTCCTGCTTATCAGGAAAACATGCTACCGACTACGCTATACAACGTAGAAGA